>PVIW01006438.1:0-87051 GCA_004026585.1 Noctilio leporinus
CCTCCCTCTCTCCTTCACTCCCTACCCTGAAGTTAACTGAATCTGCTAGAGTTACTGAGGGGCACTGTGTTTGTGTTTCAGTGGGCTGGCTTTACTGAGTGGGACACAAAAGCCTAAAGCAGAAGCCATTACCACAAGCCTAACATTTTCATATTTCTCTGCCAAAAAGTCTTTGGTTAGGGTTAAGAATAACTGGTCTGTCTGTGGAAATACCAAGGACTTTTGTTTGCCAAAAGAAAAGGGCTTTTGATTAAAGACCTTCTCATTTTTTCCTTTTCCTTAAGCTGCTGTGGGAAGACTTCAGAGCCTCTGAAGGTGCCGTGTTTGAGGGGTTTGGGGAGAAGGAAAGGTAGCAAAATAGAACGAGGAGAGAGTCATGCTTTGCCAGCCATTTATGCAGAGATGAAAAAAAGAAACAACAAAAATCTGTCACATTTTTGTTGACTGCTTTTGCTAGCTTTCCTTTCTTCCCAAGTTTTATGAAATCTACCCAAAACAGTAATTCTCAAAGGACCAGTATGTCTCATCTGACCTTGAACCCTGTTTTACCACTTACTATGATTTTGGGCAAGTTACTTAACCTTTCTCTTTAAGCCAGAGTTTCTCAGCTAGAAAATGAGGATTATAGCCCTGGCTGGTAGCACAGTGGTTAAGGCGCCGGCCTGTGAACCCAAAAGTCGCAAGTTCGATTCCTCAGCCAGGGCACTTAACGAGGTTGCTAAACCAGGTCCCCAGCCAGGCCTGTGGCTGGAGGCAGGTGAAACGCAACCATACGTTGATGTCTCTCTCCCTCTCTGCCTCTCTCCCTTCCCCTCTTTCTAGGAAAAAAAAAAAAAAAAATGATTATAAAAGTATCATTTTGATAGAGTTGTAATGAACACTTAATGAATTACTACTGTATAGGAAGTACTTGAACAATTCCTGGAACATAGTAAGTACTCAGTAAATAGCAACTACTACGGCAAAGGCAGATGTTGAATGTAGCTTTATTTTCCTGATTACAAATTTAAAACGTGGCTTTCTAGGCCTAAAAGAGTCAGGCCTTTGGCTTTTTAGAATAAAAAGGAGGCAAACATTCCTATCAGTAATGGCTTTTATCAGAGGTAAAGGGACAGATTTATTTTCTAAGCAGACTTATCTTAGAGCCTCTGTGTCTCCTTAGTTGAATATCAGCAAGGGAATCTATTTCATTAGAAGAACATTACTTTTTGACAGAGAAGGTCCTATTTATGGGGTGAAAGTGTGTCATGACTGCAGGAAATCATCCACTTTTCTGGTCTTTGTCTGAGAGCTGTGAGGTTTCTTGTACCTCAGGAGAGCCTGAGCCAAGCTGCAAGGAGGGGCCCCTAAGTCTTCCAAATACTCAGTAGTGAGACCGACACAGGAGGCATCTGAGTAGGGAAAGGGGGAATCCGTAAGGGCTGGGCTTGTCCTAATGACTTTAGTACCAGGTCTGGGAGTCTCGTGAATGGGGGCTCTGAGCAAGTACCTGGCCAGTGCATATTTCCCTGGGTGCGTACATGAGAGACCTGTGGAAGGACCTGTCCAAGCCTTTGGGTTCTTTTATAAGCTGCCACTTCCTTTCCCACGTTGCTGGGGGTGGCTAAGGAAGTGATACAGAAATTTGCCCGTTTCTATATTGTCTTTAGTTTTTAGGAAGGATTTCAATGTCTGAGCGCCTCCACTCCCACCCCTGTCCCCCAAGGTAAAGTCTCATCTTACTTCTTGCCGGAAGTTAGATTCTAAAGTCAGCACATTAATTGAAAATCCCAAATAATCAAAATTATCCTTAAAAACTATCTTAAGTAGCTTATTAACATATATAAGCATGGTTTTGTTTATAGTGGGCCTATAATTAAGAGCCATTCTCAAACACTGGAATCATATTTGGAATTCAAGGTGCTCACGCTGTGAGAGGCACATGGGAAGTGAGACTTGCTGACATCTCAGGTTCAGCTCCTCTTATCTCATGTTCACCCTGGTACATAACCTCATGTTGGTGTAAAACTTCATCCAGTGGAGTTGGAAGTAAACCTCTCCACATGTTTAAATTATTTCTTTCTCTGGTTAAGTTGGTGTGATTAAGTACAATCATGTTGTGACTCTCCTGTAATTTTCTTTTTTGCTTTGTGTTTCTTATTTTCTCACGTTGTAAATCTCATTTTCCTCTTCTAAACCTGTTTTATTGCTCTTGGCAATTATTCCCTTATCCGGAATGCTTATTTGTGTGTTTGCCTGTTGTCCATCTTAATTATTTTCAGTGTTCAGGATTCATATCTTTCACTTTCCTCCTCTCAGGTTCTCTATTAACTTTTGATTTTTACTCTTTGTGTAAAAGGCCCTTTCTTTTATTTTCTTCCCTCTTTAGGTCATTTTTCTGTAGAGAATTTCTGCTTATACTAGGCCACTTACAAATGAATTTTTATTATACCTAATAGGCATCACTGGTTTACCTCTAGTTGTTTCGTTGGTTCTTGGGTGAACCTCAAATGCGTGGTATAATAAAGAGATAGATGAGAAACAGCCCACCCAGAGAGGTCAAAGGACAGACACTTTCCCAAGTCATACAGCTGGTTTATTGACACGCTGAAACCAAGACCCAGGTTCCTGAGTTATAGGTTGAATGCCTTTCCCCTGAATCACATTGCTTGTCTTTGAAGGCTTGAATAGGGCCAGTCCTTTTTAAGACCTTTTAACTGTCTTTCCCCACTCCCAGTCTTGGGGGAGTTGTGACTTACTTTCTTTTGTTTAATTTGATTTCACTTCCTTTTTTTAACAAAAATGCTAGACAATATGAACTTCAAGAGAGTTACAATTAGTTTTGTTTCAAAGATGTATTTAAGAATTATGTGGCATCTCTAATAGTTTAGAGACTTAGGGCTGTGTTAAGACTTGCCAGACAGGGATTCACTGTCACTGGCCTGGAGGTTTGAGGTGGGTAGACCATAGGTCTGGGAGGCAATAGTTTGTGTAGGGAATCACCTGGAACACAGAAGGTAATTAAGGTCAACAAGCATTTGATGAATTCCCCTTTGCAAGGCACAGGTCTAGGTGTTGGGAGTACAAACCTGATACCTGCTTTCAAGGGACTTAACAGTCCCCCTGGTTTGACTTGAGAAAAGGAGGTAGTATGTATTATAGTTGGAGAGATACTACCTCAGTGAAGCTGTAATGCCTCTTGTCCTGATTTGGTCACAGACCTGCAAGAGATGGAGTTACTGTTCATTGGAACCTTGGAAAAATTCCAAAATACAAAGCCCTGAATATAGTTTGGTCGTAAAATAGGGCAAGGTGGGGCTTTCCACAGGGTCTCAAGGGCCCAGTTTTATTGACTCACTGAAAAGGAAAGCTGGGAAAAACATGGTTTTTTTTTATACCCTTTCCTCACTTTCCCCAGTGTTCTTTCTTCTATGAGCTACTGGTAAGCATTAAACTAGACTAGGTAATCAATCTCAGTCACTATTTCTTTTGAGCAGTGGGGGCTATCAGAAAAAAATAATTTAAAAAATGATTTGCAAAAAAATGGCCCTTCCTACATTTAAATCACGCAATTCATTGGGTCTGGGAGAAGTTGATGCAGTAAGTGTTTTCAGACATTGATGCAGTAGGGGCTTCTGGCTGGGAGGGGCATATAGTGCTTCCAGGTACTAGCTACCCTGCCCCCAACCTGTCCCTTAAGTGTCTGACTCTTTTGGTTTTGTTGGTTTAAAACATCACATTTTAACAAAACTCAAAGCTTTAGTCCTTGCTGTTTCAATCCTAAAGAAGGGAAATGGGTTATTTTTGGCCATACATGTTTCTTCTTTGCCCTAAAAAATCATAAAACAAAATCCAGAAAAACTAACAACTAAAACCTCCAATTCAACAACTTCAGTAACCACCATGATTGACTTGTGGAGCCTCAGGTGTTGGGCTTCCAAACAGTTTCTTATATAAGTTTTCCAGATTGATGGCTAATATACATCAGACCCTGTCTACCATCATTTTTCTGTACAAGAAGGGAATATCAGAGGTGGAGTTTAGGAGTCATTCCATGTGTCATTCATGATATTTTTATTGCTAATGGAAAGGGGTCAGTGGTGGTGGAGGTGTTTGTTTGGGTAGAGGAAGACCGTGTCCAGTGTCTAACTGGCATTGGGAATAAAGCCTTTCAGAAAGCCAGCTCCACGAAGGGACTTTGTGGAAACATCTCAGTTCAGCTCTATGCTCTGTTTACTTTGCTGTCTCTACCAGCAGCATCAATGACTGGGAGAGCTGTGGCCTCTGAAGTGCCCTTAGGCTATTTCCAGTGACCTTCAAGTCTTAAGAATCATTTGGTGTGAGAAACGCTGAAATCCTGAAACTGTTTAGTTCAAAAGAAAAGCTGCACTGCCGTGGTGATAAAGCTCCCAAATGAATAAGGGAAATGGCACTTTCCAAGAATCTGGGTGGTACTTCTTTTAATCAACTTGAGAAATAGGATCACTGAGAAGGGGATTTCTGCAGCATCTAGGCTGTCTGGGAAATCGTTATTCCCCTCCACATGCCTTCTGTTTCCACATTCGGAGAGCCGGGGCCTGAGGCCTCCTGGTAATACCCCTGTCTCTGGTAAGGCAGGCGTGCGCAGAGGTCTGCCAGTTTACTTCTTTACGGTTACAGTGTAGTGTTTCCTTTTAAAAATACTTAATCTTAGTACCTCACAGATGTTGTACATGTGTTAACATCCTTCCTGAAATCTGGAAATACAAGTAACATACAGATTCACAGTAGTTTATAAGCCTTTGCTCTTAAGGAAGCTGACGTGGGGTTTCCCTCATCTCACTATCCTAGCAGACTCCTTGAGAGGGGTGGTGAGAATACTTCTCTCTTTTCCCTTCTGATTCACCCCACTGGGGCAAATAGGGCTAGAGTCAACAACATTCTTTCCTAAGAATGATTCCTAAGTCATGAGGGTCATTGAGAATTATTTTTAAATTCATAACCTTGGTTTGAGGGAAAGCAGTTGTCCTTATTAAATTCCCTGTGGAGGCTTTCAGCTGCCCAGACACCCCCATGTCTTTACCAGGCACATTCCAGCGGCCTTACAGCCCTGACCCCCAGGGTGAAATTCTGGTCTGGCGTCTCACTCATGGAACCTCTCGATGAGCCATGGCCATGGCATGAGTTAGGTGTCGGATTGGAAAGTTGAAGGAACAGGTGGCCTGCAAGCTTAATATAAAACTTCCGGCTTGATAAAGTGGTTTTGGGGCCTTAGGCTTATTGAAAGTTTCCTCTGCTTTCTTGTTAGCTTTAGCCATCTCTTTAGTTCCCTTCCAGGGTTTTCTAGGAGCATGCTGGAGGCTGTCAGAATATAAGGGGTTAAACTACAGTGAACTTGTGGAGAATGATTAAGCAGTGATTAAGTGATATTTTAACTTCTGTTTGCATGGGAGAAATGGAAATCATCAGGAAAAAAGTTGATAGTTTTGACTGAGGTTGCCTGCTTTTATTCAGGTTCATTTTTAGCTGCAAGGTGAACTCCCATACATAGCTTTTTTTTTTTTTTTTACTGATGTCCATCTTCGTCTTTACTCATATTTTCATTGCCCTCTTTTCTTTTCTCCCTCTCCCCACATTCCCTCCTTCTCTTTTCCTCTCTCCCTACCTCCACCTCTGCCTTTTCCTCCCCACCCCATGTTATTTCAATTGGTCTAGGAAAACCAGTTCTACCCAGAACAGAGTTGAAGTAGGACTTGGCTGCCCTTCTGTGTGTTTTGTTCCTTAAAGGTTTTGGTACGAAGCATGGATAGGAGATCTGGGATATTTGGAAAGCCATCAGACTAGTAGTAAAAACACCAGATAAGAAATTGAAGATGCTTGGAATTGAATCACAGCAGTGATACTTGTGAGCTATGTGATCTTGGGCGAGTTATTTAAGCTCTGTAAATCTCAGTTTCCTCTTCGGTAAAATTTGGGTGATGGTTCCTACCTGAAAGAGGAGGAATTAGAGATAACTTGAATTATGTATGTAAAGATCATTGCCTGGCACACACAATAGACATTTAATTATGTTTGACATCGGGAGCTTTGCTGTGTGATAGAAGTCAGAGCTGATTGTAGGCTTTAGAGAGTGCCTTCAGTTGGCTTTTTGCCTATTTACATAATACTAATTGTTTAGTTTATATATTTTAGCATAAAATTACCCTATGCTTTGCCTTCATTCTAATCTAGTAAGAGTAGTAGCAACCCAAAGAAGAGCTAGGATGGGCTTTAGCATCCTCCGAGTCTTCATCACAACCACCTTCCATCTACTCTAGATAAACACATTTAACTGAAGTGTTTGTTATAGAAATACAGCATTAAGACTTACTATTATTACTCATCCTCTTCCAACTACATTGCT
Organism: Noctilio leporinus; assembly: GCA_004026585.1. Taxonomy (NCBI): domain Eukaryota; kingdom Metazoa; phylum Chordata; class Mammalia; order Chiroptera; family Noctilionidae; genus Noctilio; species Noctilio leporinus. The sequence continues at coordinate 6,362 of PVIW01006438.1, forward strand.
GCAAACAAGTTTATTTTATGTAAAATTTCTGGTTCCCTACTCTAGTACAGATGCACAACTCTGTATAGATTAGGAATGATTTGTGGCCAATTTATATAAAGGAAGATATAATTTCTGAACACTTTTTGTTTTGCTATATTTGAGGCACTGGTGGTAGAGCAATGGATCATAGTTATTCCATTCTTTTTTCTTTACTAAAGTGGAACAAGCCAAGGCCAGAGGGGCCTGGCAGTTTCTTTCAGCTCTAGTGATGCCTAATAAGTCTTTAGGCCTTCAAGTACTCAGTTGCTTTAGAAGCTTGTTAAAAAGCATGATGTGCCCTGGCCGATATCAAAGTGGATAAGGTGCCGGCCTGCGAACCCAAAAGTCGCTGGTTCGATTCCCCAGCTAGGGCACATAACCAGATTGCATGCCAGGTCTCCAGCCGGGTCCGTGGCTGGGGGTGGGTGAAAGGCAACCATACATTGATGTGTTTCTGTTTCTCTCCCTCTCTGCCTCTCTCTCTGGAAATAATAAATTAAAAAAAAAAAAAAAAAAAAGCATGATGTGTTGCTTTGCAATATAAAAGACAGTTTGTGGCTTAATACCTTTTAGCGTGTTCTTTTTGGTAAGAGTCCTCAAGAATCTAGTGTTTCTAGTGTACTAAGTATTTGATGGAGCATCAGGGAATTTGAGTATTTTTGTCTCAAAGTATCAAAAAACAGTGGCTCAGATTGGTTTTTATTTCTATGCTCATGAATTGTAAGACTTATTAAATAAGATGATAATAATACTCCCCAAATTTATCTACAGATTCAGTACCCTCCCTATTAAAACCCTGCTGGCTTTTTTGGGGGACTTGGGGTGGGGTAGGTAGAAATTGACAAGCTGATTGATCCTACATTCGTATGGAAAAGCAAGAGACCCATTAATAGCCTTTTAAAAGATTATTGCAAAATAATATTGCAAAACAAAATTGGAGAACTCACATTTCCTAATTTGAAAATTTAACACAAAGCTATTGTAATCAAGAGAGAGTGGTGGTGGCATATGAATCGACATACAGATCAATGGAATAGATTGAGAATCTGAAGATAACTGCTTACATTATGGTCAGCTCATTTTTTATTAAGGCAGCAAGACAATTCCAATACAAATTGTCTTTTCAACAGAATATACTGGGACAGTGGATATCCATATACAAAAGAATGAAGTTGAACCTCTACCTCACAACATATATGAAAGTTAGCTCAAAATGGCTTATAAACTTATGTGTAAGAGCTAAAGCTATGAAACTATAAAAATAAAATTTAGGAATCTTTTTTTTTTTTTTTTTTAAAGATTTTATTTCATTATTTTTAGAGAGAGGGGAAGGGAGAGAGGCAGAGAGGGAGAGACACATCAATGTATGATTGCGTTTCACCTGCCTCCAGCCACAGACCTGACTGGAGACCTGGTTTGCAACCTGGCTATGTGCCCTGGCTGGGGAATCGAACCTGCGAGCTTTGGGTTCACAGGCCGGCGCCTTATCCATTGTGCTACCAACCAGGGCAATCTTTATGACCTTCAATTAAACAGTGGTTTCTTGAATGACACCAAAAGCACAAGTGACAAAAGAAAAGAAAAAAAATAGATAAAATGGACTTGATCAAAATTAAAAACTTGTGTTTCAAAGGATACCATTAAAAAAGTGAAAAAACACCCCACAGAAAGGGAAAATGGACAACAAATTTGAATAGACATTTCTACAAATAAGATATATAAGTAGCCAATAAATAATCACATGAAAAGATGCTCAACTTTATTAGTCATGAGGAAAATGCAAATCAAAAGCACAATGAGATATCACTTCATACCCATTGGAATGGCTACTGTAATAAAAAAGACACATGGAGGAAGTGCAGAAATCGAAACACTCATACATTGCTGGTGGGAATGTAAATAGTGCAGCTGCTATGGAAAACAATTTTATGGTCCCTTAAAAAGTTAAAGAATTGCTATATAACCCAGCAATTCCACTAAGTATATATCTAATAGAAATGAAAATGTATATCTGTGCAGAACTTGTACACAAAATGATCATAGCAGCATTATTCATAATAGCTCAAAAGTGGAAACATCCTGAATATCCATCAATTGATAAACAAAATGTGGCATATCCATACAGTGGAATATATTTCAGCAATAACAAGGAACATGATTGATACTAATGTGAATCAAACTTGAAACGATTATTTTCAGTGAATAAAAAAACAGACATAAAACATCACATATGATTGCATTTATAAAGAATAGGCACACCCATAGACATTATACGTAGACTGGTGGTTGCTAGGGGCAAGAGGAGGGTGGAAAGGTAAGTGATACAGGGTTTCTTTTGGGGATAATGATACTGAAATATTCTCAGATTACATAGTGGTGATGTTTGCACAGCTCTGTGAATATAGTAAGATCTATTGAATTGTGTACTTTAAAAAGAATTAATTGTATGTACATGAATTAAATTCAGTAAAGCTGTTATCAAAAAAAATTAGGGTGATTTATATATTTTTGACCTTTATCCATGCCACCATGAATGTTGAGGTTAGAGCCTCACTACATCGAGCACTGGGCAGGTTACTACTGCCTCAAAGACTTAAGGTAAGAAACTTAGGTTTGCAGTCAGTTCTTACAGAATAATTGATAGCATTTTGTACCAGGAACCCACTCTTTCAAGGTAAATGCTCTGAGATTGGTGTTTCGAAGTTCTAAATGTGACCCTCTGTGTCATATTCTTCTTTATCCTCTTAGCTGTATTTCACTAGAATAGATAATGTATGTTTTGGGTTCCAGGCCCCATTCCAAGAATCACCAAGAACCTCACATCTTTCATTTCTTACATTTTCCCTCCAGGCTATTGTTCTTGCTCTGAAGCATTCTTTCCTGGGAGGTGTGGAGATGGTACCTGGAGTAGCTGCTGGGGGTGCCCTGCCTCCAGATGATTAACTAAAACAGCCATTTCAACGTCTTTCATCTAATAGCACACAGAGACTAATTAGTAACTAAAAGGTTGCGGTAGACCAAAAATAGATATTTTTGCCAATCTGACAAAAAATAGGTGTAATTTTGATTCATTCATACTGGATGGCTATTGTTGTGTTGTCTGTGGTCATTTTTTTATTTGACAATCTAAGGGTAAAGAGGTCAGTGCCCTGACTAAGTAGTTAGGTATTGCACGTTTTAAAATTTTTTGTGCCTGGCTGGTAGCACAGTGAATAAGGTGCCAACCTGTGAACCCAAAGGTCGCTGGTTCGATTCCCAGCCAGGGCACATAACCAGGTTGCAAGCCAGGTCTCTAGCCAGGTCCGTGGCTGGAGGCGGGTGAAAGGCAACCATACATCAATGTTTCTCTCCCTCTCTGCCTTCCTCTCTTTCTGGAAATAATAAATAAAATATTTAAATAAATAAATAATAAAAATAAAATAAAAATTCTTGAGGCACACCAGTTGAAAATTGCCACACTAAAAGAATAAATTGCCTGGAAGGGGATTAGGCTTGTGTTGGCAGGAAGAGATGACTCATTTTTCATCAAAGGAATTTCAAAGAAAATATAATGACAGGATGATGTCAGAGGAGCAGGTGGAGACAGGAACCCTGATTGAGGCACAGGAGGGAGGTGTTGAGTAGTATGGTTGCCTGGGCAGTCAGGATGATTGACTCGCATAGATCACAGTAAACGTCACCTGTTTTTTCGTTCCTTTTTCATAAGCCCTGGTGTAGGCAGTGCTGTTCATGTGTCTTCAGAGCCTATGGTCAAGTTGATGCTTGTTTTGAGTATACTGTGTTTGTACCTGGGTAAGATATCCTGTGCCAGTCATGGGTGTCTGGCACGAAATGTGGTGTGTTCCTGGACTCTACACATCAGCTCCATGGCTAGCAGGGTCTCTGTGTTGGGATTGATTTCTATGTCATAGCGGCTTGAGATGTGGCAAGTCCCCTGATCTATTAAGAAATAGGAACTTGCCTAGATATCAGAAGGTTAACTCTCAGGTACTTTGTTGCCCAGAGTACTCTGGTTCCCTCTAGTGTTTAGTACGAGCTGGATCTTTGCTTGAACTTCAAGTTTCCTTTTTTTTTTTTTTTTTCCTTTGAGTTGTAGGCCCTCCATAGTGTGTATGGATGGAACTGGTAAGTGAGGGCAACGTACATTCTGGAGGAAGGATATGTAGTTAACTTTTGGTATCTTTTCATATTATAAAGCGCTAAAGTTGATTATATATGCAGGCTCCCTCCCCTATTTTATAAAGATTTTATTTATTTAGAGAGAGGGGAAAGGAGAGAGGGAGAGAGACATCTATGTATGGTTGCCTTTCACCTGCCTCCAGCTATAGACCTGGCTGGAGACCGGGCTTGCAACCTGGTTATGTGCCCCAACTGGGAATTGAACCAGCGAGCTTTGGGTTCCCAGGCTGGTGCCTTATCCACTGTGCCACCAGCCAGGGCCAGGCTCCCATTTTTATTAAGAGAGTGCTCCTGGTCACCACTATGCCTTAGTCAGAGTCTAAGAGTCTGTATTCAGGTTACCACATTTGCAGAGAGATGGCATAGCATTATCCATTGCTGCATGTGTGCTTTGTGAATTGTTCATCTGAAAGTGTCATGGATATAGGTGACATCAAACACCACCAAGAAGCAGAAGATATTGCCTCTATTTAAGATATATCATAAGCAAGGAGGAAAAGGAAAAAAATGAACGAAAATCTTGAAGTTGAAATGGGAGGTTGAGAAAACTTTATTACTTGGCACTGTTTCCAGTATTGCATCATGCTGGCTGATTGAAAGCTCTGTTTTTGGACAATGGTACTGGGTGCACTGTGAGACTAAAACAGATCTTTGGAAGTAGAGTAAGAATGACATGAAACTGGAGGCATACTGATCAGATCATTTGTTTCTTAGAGAAGCATGCTGGACTTCCCTGGGCCTAATTAGCAATATTCCTCTTCCCTGCTAGTTGTGCTTCTCTGCTTATGACTCCATGAAATAATAAATCATTAGAAGAGATGTTTAACCTCAAGTGCCAAAGGACTCAGGGAAAACTATTCCCCAGGGTGGGCTTTATTTGGGAGCCCCCTGAGGGTAATCTGTGATGATGAGTTTCAGAAATCACCACCTGCTTCACTGAGTTTAGTGTCTGAGCCTGAACGATTATTTGTATTGTACCTGCCCCATAATATATACAGGTCCTTTCTCTATTTGGTTATAAACTACAAGCCTTTAATGAGGAGGTCAAGGAGTGGTAAGGGAGAAATAATCTGACTCTCCAGTCAACTAAAATGTTAAGGGAATTCAGGTGTGGGCTGGGATTCCAAACAGCTTTGATTTTTTTCAAAAAGAGGTTTTATTTATTTATTTTCAGAAAGAAGGAAAGGGAGAAAGAGAGTGAGGGAACTATCAGCTGGTTGCCTCTGGCACTTCCCCAATTCAGGATGCAGCCTGCGACTCATGTGCCCTAACAGGGAATCATACTTCAACTTTTTGGTTCGCAGGCTGGTGTTCAATCCGTTTAGCCACAGGGGCTAGAGCTGATTTTTGTGTTTTGTTTTGTTTTTGTTTTTTAGTGGGAGTTGGAAAAGAACTTTTTAGGGGCCCATTATTACCTATAGAAGATCCAAACTCACCTTGTCATATAAGACCTTTGATAATACAGTCCAACTTTCTGTGAAATCATTTTTATCAAAATTATATTTATTCTTATTCTTAAAGGTCGAATATCACTGTGAGGTTTGTAACAAAAATAACATTCTGTCCTATCTCTTCCTACCCAAGAACTGCTACCAAGTTATTTAGCTGATTCTTTTAGGATTTTCTACTACATTTCTTAAATATACCCTTATATTAGTAATTCATAGTTTTTTAGTTTAGATATTATCTGTTGATGTTTTACTATAGAAGATAAGGTTTAGTTCTTTCATCCCTGCTCCTTTAACATGCACCCTTCCCCCTCCCCCTTTTCCATCTTCATGCATGATTACCATTGCATGGTACTCAGTGTTCAGATTATTATGATAGTGGTTAAACATGATATTGGTTAAACCTAAGCCACATAGGATTCTATAATTACATTTTCTTTCTTAACCGACTTAATTTTTTTAAAAATTAATAATTGCCCATTTGTTTACTGTTCTATGTACCTGAGAGTCCCATGGGACTTTCAGGCAATTCTAAGTATATTGCAATATATCAAATAATCTTTTGGTTCAATTTTTCCTTTGGAGACAACTCCCAGGAGATTTCTGTTCTCCAACTGTAGCCTTTAGTGAGTATCATTTTGGGTCTTCCCATCACTATTAAATTGGGAAATTCTTCACCTCTTTTCTGTGTTGGATCTCTTGTTTTCTGGATCTCATGCTATTGTTATTCTTGGTTTACTATTTCTCTTCATTGGAGTATATTAAGAATGTTTTAAAAATCCTCACCAGTTTGATATGTTTATTGATCTTAGAGGAAAAGCAGGGGAGTGAGAGAGAGACACAGAGAGGGAAAGAGAAAACACAGGGGTGTGGGAGAGAAACAAACATGAATTGGTTGCCTTATGTATGCACCCTGATGGGTCATAGAACCTGCAACCTAGGTATGTGCCCTAACCAGGGATTGAACCCGCAATATTTTGGTATATGGGATGAAACACCACCAACTGAGCCACCGGGCCAGGGCTGGAATGTACATATTTTAGAGTAGCTTCCTGAGAACAGATACACGAGTGATAAATATTGTTGAGACTATGCTTATCTGAAAATATCTTTAGTCTACTTTTTCTTTTTCTTTTTTTTGCTTTCCCCATTAAAAAAATTATATTTATTTTTTAGAAAGAGGGAAAAGGAGTGAGAGGGAGAGAAACATCAATGTGTGGATGCCTCTTATGCCCCTAACTGGGGACCTGGCCTGTGCCAGGAATGGGAACGAACTGTTGACTCTTTGGTTCACAGGCTGGCACTCAATCCACTGAGCTATACCAGCCAGGGCTCTATGTTGCATTTTTTAAAAAAGATTTTACCCCTGGTTGGTGGCGCAGTGGATAAGGTGCTGGCCTGTGAACCCAAAGATCGCTGGTTCGATTCCCAGCCAGGGCACATAACCAGGTTGCAAGCCAGGTCTCCAGCCAGGTCTGCAGCTGGAGGCAGGTGAAAGGCAACCATACATTGGTGTTTCTCTCCCTGTCTGCCTCTCTCCCTTCCCTTCTTTCTAAAAATAATAAAATCTTTAAAAAGGGGGAATAAAAGGTTTTATTTATTTATTTATTCTTAGAGAGAGGGGAAAGGATGGAAAAAGAGAAACATCAGTGTGTGGTTGCCTTTCACACACCCCCCCAACTGGGGACCTGGCCTTCAACTCAGGCATGTGCCCTGACTAGGAATTAAACTGGTGACCCTTTGGGACTTTTCATTTTTTAATTGATGAGTTTGGGTATAGACTTCTAGGTTGCAAATTACTTTCTATCTGAATTTTGAAGGCATGCCTCCTCTTGGCTTTCATTGTTACTGTTGAGAAGTCCAGTGCCATTCCAGTGCCTGACTTTTTTTGTGACCTTTTTTTTTTTCAGGATTTTATTTTTATCCCTAGTACTCTGAAATATTGTGATGATGTGCATTGTGAAGATTTTAAAATTTGCTGAGTTGAGTTCTCTATGGGTCTTTTTCATTTGAAAACACATCTTTCATTTATTAGTCTTTGATTTAATTTTTTATCTTCCATTTTCTTCATTTTCTCTTTCTGGTACCTTTATTAGTTGAATATTAGACCTCTTTCATTGATCCTCTGAGTTTTTCCCCCTCTACATTTTCTCTCTTTTTGCTCTAATTTATGGTAAAAATCCTCAGCTCTGTCTTCCAACTCTTTTTTAGAATTACTTATTTTTGCTATCATTTTAAAATTTCTAAACAATTTTTTCTTATTCTCTGAATTTCTCATTTTTATGCTACTTGTTTTTTTCTTGTGGCAGTGTTGCATATTAGGGCTTTCTGAGGACATTAATTACAGTCCCTTCAATGATTACTTCTGCATATATTGATACTATTGCCTCTTTCCCTTTATTTTAGTCTCTGTCTTTCATGTTAGAGACTTTTAAAATGTCTGATGTTTCTTGGTGATCTTCATGTTTAAGAGTTAGCTCTAACCCTGGCTGGTAGCACAGTGGTTAAGGTGCCGGCCTGCGAACCCAAAGGTCGCAGGTTCGATTCCCCAGCCAGGGCACATAACCAGGTTGCACACCAGGTCTCCAGTCAGGTCTGTGGCTGGAGGCAGGTGAAACGCAACCATACATTGATGTCTCTCTCCCTCTCTCCTCTCCCTTCCCCTCTTTCTAAAAATAATGAAATAAAATCTTAAAAAAAAAGACTTAGCTCTAAAAAGCTGATTGGTGGGACTTGTTGACTGATAGGTTCTAATGAATGACTAGGTAGGGGAGGCCCATTTCCACAGAAAGGAAATGACCATCTTGTCTGAGGCCTCTTAAGATGGTCGGTCGGTCACTAAGAGCCCCCAGGTTGCCAAGCAGGGCAGTGGGGCAGGAGGGAGAGACTTGTTCGCTATGCCAAGTTTCACTTAATACCCATTTTCAATGAGGCACCTCACTTCTGACCTTACGGGAGCCTTAAGACTTAGCCAGTCTTGCTTTCAGCCTCAACCTGTAGCTTTTCTTCCCCTCCCTGCAAAACCTTCAGAGGTTCCTGGTGCTTCCAATTCCTGAGCCTTTTTGGAGTCCTGTGGCACAGAGAACCTGTTTCTTATTGTTCCCTATTCCCCACCAGCACTTAGCAGAAAGAAAAGGCTGGAGTTTAAATTAGTAACCATTTATCTATTCACTCCTCAATTTATCAAACTTTTGTTGATATTTTAAATTCAACATTAAATTTTTTTTTTTTTTTAATTTGTAGAGAGAGAGGAAAGGATAGAGGGAGAGAAGGAGAGAGACATCAATGTATGGTGGCCTTTCACCTGCCTCCAGCTATGGACTTGGCTGGAGACCTGGCATGCAACCTGGTTATGTGCCTTGACTGGGATCAAACCAGTGACTTTTGGGTTCGCAGGTCGGCACCTATTCACTGAGCCACCAGCCAGGGCTTAATACAACATTTTTATTCCTTGACTGTCATTTACTAAAGATTTCAGAAAGGGACAAAGATAAATGTGCATGTTAGTCTGCCACATGTAACCTAGAAGTGGCAGAAATGAATCTTCTCAATTTCTCTGTCTCTAAAATACACAAACCCTGTGCTCTAGTTTCATTTGTACCTTCTTTTATTTTTTATTTTCTTGCTCATGCCATCTTTCTTTCTGGATTATCTACTCTCATATCAGACTGTTGACTTCCTACATATTCTTCCAGATCCACCTTTATATGCATCTTCATGGAAGCCTTTAAAAATTTTTTCACATTTCTCTAGCTAGAAATGACCATTCCATTGACTGAATTCCTGAAGTTTTATACACTGAATTCTTGTGACCTTGCCACCGTCATGGCACAGCATGTTTGTACCACCTTAGGCTGTCATTGTTTGTATATATAGCACTTCCCTAGTTATGTTTTAAGCTATTAAAGGATAGTTCAGTTGTAAGACTAGTTTTGTAATTTTATGTTTGTTATTGTTTTTGTTTTTTAATTAATTAATTAATTTCTTTTCAGAGAGGGAGAGAAGTATCAATGTATGGTTGCCTTTCACCTGCCTCCAGCCACAAACCTGGCTGGAGACCTGGCTTGCAACCTGGTTATGTGCCCTGGCTGGGAATCGAACCAGCGACCTTTGGGTTCGCAGGCCGGTGCCTTATCCACTGTGCCACCAGCCAGGGCGCTGTTATTGTTAACAATTAGAACCTAGGCAACTAAATAGCTCACTGAACCACAGAATTTCAGAGCTGGAAAAGAATTTAAAGATCTAGAATGTCAACTCATTTTATGAATGAATATACAGATCCAGTGTGACTGAATGATCTTGCGGTCATAAGCTAGGGACAGAGCTTATGGAACAGTAACTTCCTTCTCAAATTCTCACACTGCTAAATGTAGCAATAAAATCTTGACATATGTTTAATTAAATATTCTGGTTAATCCAGGGTTTGCCAAAGGGTACTTTATGTTTTATTTCTTGTTGAAAACTTTTGTACATATTTTTTGGGCTTAGTAATTAGGTAATTTGGACATAGGTAATAATTACAGCTTCCGTCCTTTCTCCTCCCCTCCCTTTCTTCCTAATTGGGCTCTTTATTATTCTGGATTTTGTCAAAACTGTATTGGGTAATAGTTTTCTTCCAAAGCATCAGGTACCCATGGATGAGAAAAAAAATGTAGGTAACTACTGAAAGTGCCCTGATTTCAAGAACATGTTTAAAAACTAGTGATATTATGTATTTGGAATACAGACCCAATTTAATTGGGTCCTAGTTAATTAAAGTTTTGCTATTTGATAATTCATCAAAGATGATTATTTTACATATCTTGAAAGTAAAATATCTGTGTCAAAAATTGTTCTCTATTTCCCTGGGTTACCTAGCTCTTGGCAGTCATTTCCAGAATGTTTGAGATAGCTTCAGGTATTCTTGGGTGAAGGGTTAAATGCATCAGGAATGGTTGGTTGGTTATTGGGAGAAATGACAACTATTGTCTGTTTAGGATTTGTTGGATATCAAGTATGCCAGACACTTATTTTCAAAAAACTAGATGCCATTCTTTTTCTCATCCCATACTTAGGGCCCTTGAGGATAGATGGGCAGATATTTAAGAGGCTGTTCCTTTCCTCTGAGATCTACTTTACATTAGGGTTTTTGCTTCACAATATGACACTGAGTGATGGCAAGTAGTCTGATGATACTGGAGCTGGCTTGCAGTCTCCCTCCACTGGGCCGAGCTGTTGCTAGATAAGCAGTCTGTCGGAATGAACCATAACAAGCCTATATGCTGGGTTGTGCTCTGCCTCATGACCATCACTTTTGGTTTTATCCAAAATAGAAATTGTTGTCCCCAAATTTTAGAGTGAGGGTTAATTGTACTCATTCTGTGTCTGTCTGTTTTTGCATTGCCACCTGGCTGCCGTTAGAGGGAATTCACTATATATCAGAGTTCCTGTGGAGGACTGAGAGGAACCATTCCTGTTACCAGAATGGCATGTGTGTTCTCTTCCCTTAAAACTGTTACCCAGATTTCCTTTTATGACTTGTTAAGTCAGTGGCAGCTGGTAGGATGCATGAGGGAAGCATTACTCACCAGGCACACATTGTGGCCCTGAGTGCTGGCTTGGAGTCTGGACTGAGCTGAGAATGAGTCAGCTTGGAGAATGGGAAGATTGCGGGGTAGTGGGGGTTAGGGGTTGTGTGCTTGTCACTGCCCTTTTCTCTCATCACAAAGGTGGGAATACCAGGGATCCAGTAAGCCAACCAACTTTGTGGTGATAATGTTTCCTGTGGCAGGAATTATTGGACTTAGTATTGTTGCCTTCTATGTGATGAAGTTATACGGGTTTTGAAGCAAGCTTGAGCTTGTATAATGGGAATTCTGTGTGTAAGAGTTTCACTAGAGTAAAAGAAACCGCAGAATCTGTCTCGGGTATGAAACTCAGTCTTCTGTACCTAACTTTGTCCAGTAGGGGTCACTGGGGGTTTAAGTTCTGAAAGAGAGAAACAGTAATTTTATGGTAGACCACTGAGATTCCTTGTCTTTATTGTGGCATAGTTGTACATCTTTGTACACTTTTAAAAATATTAGATCATAAATAAAAGATGTGAACTTGTATTAAGGACTGACCAGTATGTCTGTCTTCAGGTGGTAACTTCATTTCCTTTTTTTTTATTTATAAATTCTGCCAGGATCTGGAAGACCATCTCACAAAGATCTAAAATTAGCTCTTTGCATGGAAGCTTGGTTTCCATGGCTAAAATAGTTTAAGTTGATCTCTGTTATATACCTTTATCTTGGCTTGGACTCTTCCTCTGAGCCCCAGTGTAGCTACCTATTGGCATTCTCAAGCCTGCTCATTACCTCATTGTTGAGCTCTTAATCCCTTTGTGAGTCCCATGCCCATTCCTGCCCTGCTATATTGAAGGTATCTTAGAAAAACTAGTTAATCATGTGTTTCTTAGCCATACCACATTAAAAGATGTGTTATCATTGAGCCATTTTTTTAATTAAAAATTTTTAAAGAATATTTTATTGTTAGAGAGAGGGGAAGGGAAGGAGAAAGGGAGAGAAAGAGAAACATCTGTGTATGGTTGCCTTTCACCTGCCTCCAGCTACGGACCTGGTTGGAGACCTGGCTTGCAACCTGATTATGTGCCCTGCCTGGGAATCGAACCAGCAACCTTTGGGTTCACAGGCTGGTGCTGTTCCACTGAGCCACAAGCCAGGGCTCATTTTTTTTTTGGTTTTTATTTGGAAAAGCATTTAAAAATTCATGTAGGCTGGATAGGAGTAAGATGCTAACTTACTTTCATTGTGCATTCACTTGGAACAAGAGATATTTCTGGACAAAAAAATAACACCTTGGCACAATTTAGAAGCAATCCCCATAGACAGGGCTTCTTTTCCTTGGATCTTCCCCATTTATTTCAAATAACTGACTACCACACTTTCCTGGAAAAAAGTTTAATAGTTAGATCTTATTATTTTGTTCGGGGGAAATGGGCAGAATCCCAAAGAGAGGGATTATTTAATTTTTTTTAAAGATTATATTTATTTGTTTATTTTCAGAGAGAGGGGAATGGAGGCAGAGAGAGGGAGGGAAACAGCAATATGTGGTTCCATATATACTATCTAATTACATAGTTATTTAGTGACTAGATTTTATGTAGGAGAGCAGAATTCATCTAGCTTCAAAAACTTGAGTGAGAGGGTATAAATAAGCACTCAAGTACATTATAATATCATGAGAGAAGAACTTATAAAGTACAATGTAAGGTCAAGAGAGGGAGAGGTTTACATCTAACTGGGATAGAGGGAGTCTGTCCCAGGGAAAAAATCTGTGGAAGTATTGACTTTGAGCTGGTCCGTAGGGATGGGATTTTGATATGGAGATGAGAAGGAAATACATTCCAGGGAAGTGAGGGAAATACTGTAAAGATGGAGAGTTTTGGACTTAATTTGCTGGCAATGGGTAATTAAAAATTTTAGAATAAAATTACGAATGAACACTTACTGTGCATTGAAGATGTACCAGTTATCATGCATGCTTTAGGGGGATTAACTCACAGTGGATGAGGACAGGATTGGCAGGTTGGAGACAGGGATTAAGCAATTTAGATTAGGTAAATTATCAGTTTACTAAGGTTTGGTACAGCCTGAGCAGTATTCAGAGGTGTTTGTGGTCAGATGTGGTTTGTTGCTTCTCCAGATAAAGATAATGGTGGCCAATGATTATTGAGTATATATTGTGTGCCAGGTGCCATCTAAGCACTTTAAATGCATTAACTCATTTAATTCCCCCCTCAACTTTATTAGATGGGTACTATTATTATCATCATTTTACAGATGAGGAAATTGAGGTTCTATGAAGTTAAGTAATTTGCTGAAAGCTGCTAATGTGGCGTACTGTAGAATCTGGATTTGAATCCAGGTAGCCTGGCTTCAGGTTGATCTTGTAATTACCACACCTCTATAATGCTGATGGCATCTAGGTTACTGGGCAAGATATTTGGGAGCATTTTCTAACTTTATTGTATTCTGTAACACTTGGTTATTTAGAAAATTATTTAAAGGCATTCTATTTATTATTGTCTCAATCCCACATTGCTAAACATTAGAGATAGGAGTCACGATAACTTCTGTGAAGACCAATTATAGATATATAATTACTGAAGGGGACAGACGGATAACTAGAGCTCAAGCCCAGGCTTTGATGCCTGGATCCTGCCATTCTCAAAAGCCCAAGGTTTTGGTCACATACTACATATACTAGTCTCCCTACTAGCGTTTTAGTCTCAGATTAAAATTTAGATTAAGTGATACATTGTATACAAAAATAATCCTTAAAAGAAGTCCTCCCTTTATAAGCATTATTTTTCTAGATTTCAGTAATTTTCATTGTGATGGGTCTTAAATTCTAGTCTGGGTCTGCAGAAGTTATGCTTGTGGATGTGCTATTTTGAGACCAAGTGTGTAACTTCATGGCAGTTTGAGTAAAACATACAGCCTTCCTTCTCACGGGCTTGCTTTCATCTTGGTCACAGGCATTAAGTGATTTTGGGGTATTGCCTTGTTTTGAGATTTCTTGTGGGTAACAGTTGTGAGTGAGTCCTAAATTCTTGTGAGTGAAGTAATCTCAAAAAGAGGCAGGTCTAAAATCTTAATGAAGTTCAGAGTCTTGCTTCGACAAGATTTCTTTGATAGTTTGGGGCCCTGCCCATTACTGTTAGCTGGTGATGTCCTAGGGGGTACTAAGTATGTCTTTAAATGGCCCATTCTTTATATAAGAAACTAGTCACTCCCTGCTGCCAGCCTCTAACCACTTCCTGTAAATGACAGCACACAGATCCATCTCAGTTTTGCTTAAATTTTATTTTCACAAAGGCAGTTCTCCTCCTTTTCTTTTTTGTTTTAAGCAAACACGTATACATATACACAAAGGCTGAAAACAAACATTTCACCTGTCATGTAGAAAAATAGTATATCCAAAGTATAATGTGCCATCTTACGAAGATTTTAGAAAAAGTAAATTACTTTGGTTACCTTTCATTGTCTTCTCTAATAACAGTGGATTCAGGATGTATCTTGATATTTGAGTGCTTTGGCTTTCTTTTTCTGAAAATTTCCTCGATATTTTGAATGACAGCAATGTAAATGATTTTCTACTTAAGACAGTTTTACAGTGGCTTCTGACAGAAGACTAAGGCAGAGAAATGATTTTCACATTGGGAAATAAAAATTCCATGTAGATATGTATAAGATTGCAAGAGACAGTTGTACAGTGGTGATGTAGACAGTACTAGCACCGTAATGTTTTGTGTTAAACTGGAGGTTCTTTTCTTAGAATTGAGGTGGAGCTATGTACAAAGTTTTGCAAAGATAAAATTTTCCAAACATATATATCTAAAATTGTTTAACTTCAAGTTAGTGTGCTTATTTTGCCAGAATATTTTTGCAAAGGGAGGCAGTGTGCTAAAATACACTGATTGACTTGAAATAAGACGTGTAAAAGTTCAGAGGTCAATTCATTGTTTTACTTGCTTTGTAACTTTGGACAAAATAACTTGAATTTCTGAGCCTCTAGTTCTTGATGTCTAAAATGGGGAAATTATCAGGATTAAATGAAGTAACAAATATGAAAGTGATTTTTGGGGGAAGGGGAAAGCAGAGGGGGAAAATGAGATGAATGTAATATAACAACAATGAAAAATAAAAGAAAGTGCTTTCTAGTAGCTGCTCAATAAATGTTAGTGTATTATAGTATTACTATAGTATGTTATAATAAATGTCCTTCCAAGCATGTCCATCTTCTTTGACCATCACAGCTCTAGCTTCTCCACAGTAGAGGGTAGGTATTATTGTCTTGGTGTCCATTGTGTCAAGCATAATGCTCCATGTTTTTAAATCAAATGAATGAATGAAATGTTCTGTTTCATAAGACAATAAGACAGCCTGCTCCAGAGGAAGCTCCAGCTTGGTTATCCACTGGCTTACACTATCAATTCTCCCTTTCTAGTGCCTATTTTCTTCAGCAAACAGTGTATTATATTTCACACATCAAGAAAAATTCTCTTTTGATCCTACAACCTTCTTTCTGCTCCGTTACAGCAAAATTCCTTGAAAAAGTTGTTTTCACTTGTTGTCATGAATTGCTCTCCTTCCAGTCTCTTTTATTTTTACATTTAAATTTTTAAATTATTTTTAGTTGAGGAATAATTGACATACATTATATTATTGCTAGGTGTGTAACAGTGATTGGATATTTAAAGACTTTACTTTAAAAAAGAAAAAGATTTTATTTTTTAGAGAGAGGAGAAGGGAGGGAGAAAGAGGGTGAGAAACATCAGTATGTGAAACACTGATTGGTTGCATCTCGCACACCCCCAACTGGGGACCTGGTCTGCAAGCCAGGCATGTGCCCTGACTGGGAATTGAATCAGCAAACTTTTGGTTCATAAGCTGGAACTAAACCCATTGAGCCATACCAGTTAGGGCAATGATTAGATATTTATATATCTTACATTGCAAAATGATTATCACAATAACTCTAGTTAACATCTATCACTTTACTTAGTTGTCCTGAATTTTTTTCCTTCTGATAAGCACTTTTAAGATCTACTCTCTTAGCAACTTTCATACATGCAATACAGCATTATTACCAAACTGTGCTTTATTTTTGTTTAATTAAAACTTCAAAAAATTCTCACCCGAGGACATTCTTTCATTGCTTTTTAAATTTTTTTTAAGAGAGAGGAAAAGAGAGAGAATGGGAAATATCAGATCATTCCAGGCAGGCCTTTCTCTCCTGTGCCATCAAAACTGTCCTTCTTAAACTTCCTGGTGACCTCCACATTGCTAAATTTGGTGATCAGTTCTCAATCTTCTCATGACACAGTAACAGCTTTGACATTGTTAATTACCAGTTCTAAAAACACTTCTTTCACCTGGCTCCTGGGGTAGTGTGTTCTTTTGATTTTCACAGGCTTCTCTTTTTTCAGTCTCTTTGTGGTTCTTTCTCTTCCATATATACTGTTGGAGGGTTTCCAGGATTTAGTCCTTGAACTTGATTTCTCCTCTCTATGTTTTACTCCCTAAGTGATCTCACGCAGTTTCGTGGATTTAAAACTTCATCCTGGGTCTCTCCCTGAACTCTAGATTCATATATTCAATTGCATATTGCTAGTTCCCTAGACTCTCTACTAGGTATTTCAAACCTCATGCATCCAAAGGGAATTCCTACCCACCCCCTAAAAACAAACATCTGCAACCACTACTAACCCAAACTCTGCTTCACTGGTAGTCTTTTCTATCTTGGGAAATAGCAATTCTCTTCTTCTTGATTCTCAGGCCAAAAACCTTGGAACCGTCTTGATTCTATTCTTTCCCTTTTTAACCCACTTCCAATCTATCAGCAACTCCTGATTACTCTTTTTTGATTCAGATTATGGCCACATCTCACCATCTCTACTACCACACCCTGGTTTCAGCTATCATCAGTTCTTAGCTACCAGTTTTCACTTGTATCATTGTTATGGCAACCAGTTATCTGATTTCTGTCTCTATAGTTTTGCTTTTCTAGGATGTCATATAAATGGAATCAGACAGTATGTAGCCTTTTGCGTTTGGCTTCTTCATGTAACATAATGCTTTTGAGAGTCATCCATGATGTTGTATATATCAGCAGTCTGTTCTTTTTTATTATTGAGTTGTATTCTATTATATAGATGCACCACAATTTTATAAGTTCACCAGTTGATGGATATTTAGATTGTTTCCAGTTTTTAGTTATTTTGAGTAAAACTGCTATAAATATTCACAGACAAGTCTTTGTGTGGACACGTCTTTCTTTGGGGGTAGATATCTAGGAGTGATACTGCTTGGTCCTCTGGTATATAACTCTATAAGAAACTGACAAATGAGAGTGGGTGTGCCATCTTACATGCCCCACTGGCAACACGTGAGGGTTCCAGCTGCTTCACATCCTCAGCAAGACTTGGTGTTGTCAATCTTTGTCATTTTAGTAGATGTGTAGTGGTGAAGTGTTTTTGCTATAACATCTGTATCAAGTGTTTATTTGCAAGCAGTCCTTCGTTTTGTGGAAGGCATTGTATTGTTTTCTTCTGTCACTGAGTGTCCCGATATCCCCTTGGACAGCTAGTAGAAATTAGGTGATTTTTGTTCTCCTGGCTCATTTTGTCAAGCCTTGATGTCAGGTCTATTTCATGGAGCTTGCTCTCTCTGTGATCTTCTCTGAAGTCCTGTGCAGGTCTCCTGTCACCTCCTCCTGGGCTGTGGGTTGTCCTCTGACTGTGCTAGGGTTCCTGTGGATGCTTATATATCCTTGTGTACTTTGCCTTCGCCCTGATAGTGGTTCCCCAGGGCTTCTGTGACATTTTTCTTTCAGCTTCATCTTGAAGTCTGGCATTCCATCCAGGCTGGGAATGGAAAGTTGAATGTGATGTCCTCCGACACCCTCCCTTCTTGTAGAAGGGTCTGAGGTTTGTTTGTTTAAGCCAAACAGAGGATGCCAGAGATAGAGCTTGAGTCAGCTCCACACTAACTTAGGCTCTCCTGGTTCCTCCTTCCCTTTCCCCTCCCCCTCTGGCCAGTTGTTTCCTGCGCTTTGTCTGAGATACACTGTGCAGTCTTGGTCCCTGTCTACCACTGCCTGCTGGTAAAGTCAGAGGCGAGATGGAGGAGAAGCCGCCAGCAAGTTTCTGACAACCCTGAGCTGCCAGCTTCTGCCTCTGTGCCGATAGTGCAGGACAGCAGTAACCTCAGGAGAAAGGCATTCAGAGGCCTGCCCCGAGCTGTGGGCTTGCGGCTAACTCAGTGGAGAAGAAAGGACCAGCCTGGAAATGCCTCTCTTAGATTCATCCTATTTGCCACCAGCCATCTTTATTTTGACTCATGTTCTCGGAATTGCTGGTGTTCTCTACTGGAAGAGATGTGCCAGAGGTAGAGAAGGTAACTGTACTGAGTTATTCTTTAAATCTGTGAGGTTTGGAGGGTGGGGTAAATGACGAATGGCTTCCCTGTTGCTTTCCTTAAAGGGCCGGTACATCCTCTAAACTGGGGTGCTGTCAGACCCGAGTGTGTGTGTATGTAATACCTACTGCGGAAACAGTAGTTTCCCAGGGTATTGGGGCCCAGACTTTTTTCTGTTGTTCTCTGAGGCTGCCTGGCTGGAGGGTGCTGGTTTGATAAGGTGATGGATATCCGAGCTGGAAGCTTAGGAAAGTGGGAGCTCTGCTGACCTGGCTCTCCTTAGAGGGCCAAGCCCTTGCTTTACTTACTTGTCCAATCTCAACGTGGTTTTTTGGGCCTTTGTTTTTAACTAAAAACATCCAGTAATTCTGTCACTCTCCTTCAGGTTTAGATGTGGGAAAACTTGTGGGGTTAGCAAAGTTTCTGGATTTGGTATATTTTCAGGTGAGAGAAGATAGGAGGAAAAGTCAGTGAAAAAATTGGGTGAGTGGCCTCCTTGCCCAGGGGCATCTTGGGACAGGGGCTGCCCCTGTTCTCTTTGGTGGGATTGAAACTGTCCTTTCCCCCAGGCAGCTGTGCTGTTTACAGTGTAGCCAAGTCATCCTATTCATGCAACAAAGTTAACTGTTCTTTTCCCTTAGGGAATTGGGCCCTTATATTAAAAGTTATTTTAGAAAATGGTAAGACCCCTCTTATACACCATACTGCTATTCTCGACATTATATTCCTTTAACTTCTAAATACCCAGTGCTGGGCCCAGTCCTATATTTAGCTGATTCTGAATCTCCACAGTTGAAGATCAATAAAGTCTAACTTTTCCTGGATCCTTGGATCTCAGAGCCTCAGTACTGTCATTGTGATCTGCTCACTACCTTTAAGCCTAATATTGAGATACTTGTCACTTTGTCTCTTACAAGATGGAGATTTGATGACATTACTTAGCTTTCTATTAAAAGTTCATGAATGCTTGACAGAATTAGAATTAGATTCAGTCACTCCCCAGTGTCCTTTTCCAGTAAGTCCCAGAAAAGCTTTCGACTAAATATTCAGACTCTTACTTGTGTATCAGCAAAAACAGGAGGACATTTAGAAATATGTTTGCTTATGTGATGTTATGTTTTAAAAGGCACCCCAAAGTGGCTTTCCTGAAATGTGAACCTCTATTTGAACTTAGAAAGAAAGGAGTAGGCAGGGCAGGCATGAGTTATTCAGCCCTATATACTATTTCATACATAACAAAAAAAGACATATTCAGGTGGAAGCTACTGCTTCCTTTCCTTTCCCTATGCACGATTGGCAAGGACATTTCTAAACTGCTTGTCGCTAATATTGATTAATATTTTAAAAGCTTATCATCAGTATAGAATTTTCTATGGAATTTAGGAGTCACTATCATTAAGTGCTTTGCTTTTTATGTTTTAGAAATATTAAATTCTTACATAGCCATAAATACATTGATATAAAAAATACTTCAAAAAATACTTCATGTAAGATTTTTATTTCTATGAAGCAGCTTTAATTCTAGTAACTAATAGTTATATTGGGAATGTATTATGTTCAGTTTATTTGTAAAATTAGAGCAGTGGTATTTCAATTGAAGTCTATGGATATCAGAGCTTCCATGGAAGTATATAAGATTCTGCACCCATTTTATTGTAATTTGAATTTTAAGTCATAGTTTATTTTATAATAAATTTAAAAATAACATGTACACTCTGATGTGCTGACTTCCTATTGGACATCACCTGAACAAAGTTTCCCTATCATTTTTGTGTATTTATTTATACTGCTTATAAAATGTATCTGTGCTCCAGCTGGTGGGCTCAGTGGCTGCTCAGTGCCTGCAAACCAGAGGGTCGCCAATTCAGTTCCCAGTCAGGGCACATGCCTGGGTTGTGGGCCAGATTGAATTATGGGCATGAGAGAGGCAACCCCACACTGATGTTCCTTCCTCTCCCTGTCTATCTCTCCTCCTTCCTCTCTCTTTCTCTATGAATGAATGAATGAATGAATGAATAAAATGAAAATGTATCCTTGATTAAAAAGATGAAGATTGTCTCTTCTGATCTTTTTCTTTTCTTTTTTTTTTTTAATTAAAAAAAAAAGTTATTTATTATTTTCAGAGAGTAAGAGGAAGGGAGAGAGGCAGAGAGGGAAAGAGGCATCAAAGTACAGTTGTCTTTCACCTGCCTCCCACTATAGACCTGGCTGGAGACCTGGCTTGCAACCTGGATATGTGCCCTGGCTGGGAATTGAACCAGCAACCTTTGGGTTCGCAGGCTGGCACCTTATCCACTGTGCTACCTACCAGCCAGGGCTTTCTTTCTTTTCTTTTTTTTTTTTAATTGGAAGTGTGTATATTATTGTAAAACATACTGCTGAACATAGGTCCTGTGCCCAAATTCTAGGCAAGACTCTGTCTGTGGGCTAAGTGTTCCTTTTATAATAGTGAGTGGGCAACACATATCTAAGTGATAACATGGTAATAATGGCTTAGTTTGCACGAAATTTTGTTGTGCTTATGTTGTCCCACTTTTCACATTTACATATTATAAAGAATGTACATAGCTTTAGGATCTTGAAGGTATTTAACTTTGAAACAAATATTTCTGCTGTTCTTTCAGGCTCACCTACCAATTTATTTGAATAATATTTGGAGATTAGTAGGCAAACTGTAAAACTATTACTATTTGTTTCTATTTGTATAAATCAGTTTAGTAGAATAGTTCTCTACAATAAAACACAACTTAGAAATAAATTGGATGCTGATACTGATATAACTAATTAATTTCTAATTTCATTCAAAATTGCCTGATATTATTTGGTTTTAACATAAGTAACATAAATTTGAACCTCTAAAATTGATATATGTTCTTAAGTACTGATTTATATGTTCTATATGTTGAGTTCCATTTAAGATTTGTTTGACAGTATTCATTTGTCAGAGTTAAAAACTACTAGGTGGAGGGGAGCAGCTTAGACAAGAACCTAGTATAAAGGAACCATGGACATGGACAACAGGTGGGATTAACTTTGGGGGGAATGGGTGGGTGGGGAGGGGGACAGAAGGGAGCAAAAAGGGGATGAATGTAATACAACAATAATAAAATTAAAAAAAAAAACAAAAACAAAAACTACTAGGTGGATAGTTTCTGAAGTACCTCTCAACACTGTAACTCTAAGATATTGTGTTCCAGTAAATCCTCACTCTTTGTATAGACTTCTTGTTTTCTTCCATCCTTAAAGTTGGTAGCATCTTCTATTTTGCTGTTAGAGTTGGAAGGAACCTTACTTACTAACGTGCAACCTCTTACTTAGTTCTACCCTTGCCAGAAGTCATTCTTCCTTTGCTCGAAGGTCTCTGTTGACCCTACATCCTATGGACTGTTCATTGCCATGGTAACTGGGGAGTTCTGTTTTTAAGCGGCAACTTCCCTCTTTTAACTTATGTCCGTTAGTGCAAATTTGGCCTAGCAAAAAATCACTCTATTCTCTCTTCTAGGTGTCAGGCTTGCTTATATTTGAAGGCTATCTTCTCCAGCCTAGAAACTTTCCTTTTCATTACTATATATAGTTTCCTAATTCCTTATCTTTCTAGTATTCTCTTTGAACAGTTAAGTTCTTTTTGCCTTGAAAACGTAGTGGCTTTGTGTTTGTGTAGACAGATAAAGGGAGTGCAGCAAAAACTGGGGGGATGAATCATTGATCATCCCTTAGCTTTCCTTAGCTTTTTTCCCTAGGTGTTAAGGGCCCACTGGTGAGATCTGGTTATATAAGTACATAGCTTTTACAACTATGTTTCCAAGTCACCACCTCTTAGCAGATGTAAGCAAGATACAGGAAGACATAGTTTGTAGTGAAGCCATATAATACTTAAGAAAGAATTTAGCACCCAATTGGTACTTAGAATTTTAAATGGTTTTCAACATACCTTGCCCACATTTGCATTCACATACATTATCTCATTCCACAGACTTCCTCCTGTTTTAATTTGCATCCTTCAGAGACTGTTGAAATAATCTCTTTCCCCCCTTCTTTCTCACCCCACACTCGACAACCAGCCCTAATCTGTAACTGAAGTGAGCGTTCTAAAATAGAGAGCTGTCTGTGCCGCTCTCCTGCCTAAAAATCCACCAGTGCTTCTCCTGTGCTTTTGGAAGAAAAGTTCAAACTCTGCAGCATGACATATAAGGGTTTTCATGATCTGCCCCTGCCTATTTCACTAGTTTCATTTCCTGTTTTGGCTTTACAAACACCTAGTAATCCAGCATCATTTAAACACTTGTAGATAGATCTCTACCTGAAATGCCTGTACTCTCTTTTCACCTACACTACCTTGATATTTGTCCTTCAAGGTAAGTAGTTATTACCTCGGAAAGCCTTTCTTGACAGAATGAAATAAGATTTCCTCTTCTGCTCTCTAGTAGCACTCTGTTAGTACTTCTTCAAACCTGTGTTGTTATCTCCCTTAACTTGTCTCCATTAATTAGATTCTGTTAGACTATAAGATTTTTAAGAACATAGACTCTTCCTCATCTCAGTTTCTCAAGTGTCTGAGACAAAGTAGGTGTCAGTAAATGTTACCTGAACTAATAAATAAATTAAGGTAGCAATAGGTGTAAACTGTAGGAATTGTAACTGTGCCCTGTTTATTTGTGTATTTATAGAGCATAACTTAGCTTGATGTGTGGCCTAATGTGGGTGCTCATTACAGGTTAATTGAAGGATATAGAGTTGCCCTGTGTTATATGTACTTTATTAATATCTCATGTTGTGATAGTGTAAACAGAAACATTGCATCTTTGTGTTTGCAAAAGGACAAAATTTTTCCTCTCTGGGGTCTTGTTTTCTGTATCTGTAACATGGAAGGGTTGGAAAATCAAGTCTTTTAAGGTTATTTACTTATTTATTTTAAAAGCAGCTCCATCACACTGTTGAGTCATGTTAAATTTAAAGATCAGTTGTGAAATGACCAAACCCTGTTCATGAGTTACTATTGCCTGTCCTCCAGAGACTAGTGACTTTGGTTTTCTTGAACTTCAGTATAAGGCTATATGTAGGTATCGTAGTTAAATTTTGTCCTGTGAGATTTGATGCAGCTTATTTATTTATTAAAAAAAATTTTTTTTTTTCCCCAGCCCTGGCTGGTGGCACAGTGGATAAGGTGCTGGCCTGCGAACACAAAGGTCGCTGGTTCAATTCCCAGCCAGGGCAACATAACTAGGTTGCAAGCCAGGTCCCCAGCCAGGTCCATGGCTGGAGGCAGGTGGAAGACAATCATACATTGTTGTTTTTCTCCCTCTCTCTGAAAAATAATAAAAAATTTTTAACCCCCCTCCCCCATTTTTTTTTTTTTTTTTTTTAAAGATTTTACTAGCTAGTGGCACAGTGGATAAGGCGCTGGCCTGCGAACCCAAAGGTCACTGGTTCTATTCCCAGCCAGGGCACATAACCAGGTTGCAAGCCAGGTCTCCAGCCAGGTCTGTAGATGGAGTCAGGTGAAAGGCAATCATACATTGATGTTTCTCTCCCTCTCTGGCCCTCTCCCTTCTCCTCTCTCTAAAAATAATAAATAAAATTTATTCAGATCTTCAGTCAGAAGATCTGAGTTCTAAGTCCTGGCTCTTCTGTTTACTACTATGTGATGTTAGGTCACTTACTTCCTTTGGACTTCAGATTTCCAATCTTCATGAAAAGAAAAAAAGGTCTCTTAATTTACTGTGATTCGGGCAGTGCGATCATCTAGTTTGTGCTCGGGTGTGGACTGAAATGATGTCTTGAGAGCAACCTGAAAGTGTGAGTGAGGTCAGGCTGCTCATATGTTCATCCCAGCTCTCTTGCCCTTACTTGCAGAGTAACATTAATATGTTTGGTCTTCTGTTTTCTCATCTGTAACATGAGGTTAAAAATAATGCATGCTTGATTTGAGTTATTTCTTAGAACATATTCTGTATATGGTAAGGACTGTATAGTTGTTTGCTATCATTGTTAATTTTTTTTTTTAACTAAAGATATCACTGAAGATAGTATTTTTTCTTGTGGGCTGCTGGGAGAAAATATAAATGCTTGTCTTTACAATTGGAAACTAAGAAATATAATGAAACCAATATATTAAAAATATTGATATATTTTGAGTCAATGTTACATATTGGAGAGATTTCTGCATCAGCTTTAATATCCTTAAATAATGAGTGATTTTGGCATTTTAGGAAATGAATATATAACTTTAATTTTCTGTGCTATTATGAGAAATCCAGTAGCTATCAATGTTCAGATAACTTAAAATTTTATTTTTAATCCTCGCCCATGGATATGTATTTTTATTGATTTTAGAGAGAGAGGAAGAGAAGATGGGGGGAGAAGGAAGGAAAAGAGAGAGAGCGAGGGAGGGAGGGAGGAAGGGAGAGAGAGAGAAAGAGAAGAGAAGAGAAGAGAAACATGAATCGGTTGCCTTCCATATGTGTCCTGACTGGGAATCAAATCCACAACCTAGGTATGTGCCCAGACCAGAAATCAAACCCACAGCCTTTGGTGTACGGGGCAAGCTACCTGGTCAAGGCATTTCTCAGAAAACTTTTGGTTATATGTAGAAATACTGGTTTGAACCTTTTCCCTCCATTCAACAGTTTAAAAGCCTACAGGTAGCAACCAGATTTACCTTTTCCTACTTCTAATATTCCAGGATATCTAGTGAACTATGAAATGACTAAAAGTTGGGCAAAAACAAAGGGGAATGGCTTGGATAATCACTATATAGGTTGGTCTCCTCTGGGTAATTAAGACCTAGCAAATGTCTCAGTCAAAGTCCTCTCTGTTGTCAGTAGCAGCTTCCCCTTTGAGTCCCAGGACCTCCTGGGACCCTGAAGAGAATGCCTGTTTCCTGGCAGGTGGACTAACTTTGTCCCCAACACTGTCCCCTGCTTTCTTTTGTCTGCAGTACCTTCAGGCAAAATAGCTCTGCTTGGAGGCAGGGGAAGTGAGAAGGCCGACTTTGGTTCACCTTCCTCAAACCTCACACAATAATGATTATTTTGATTTTTGGAGACTGAAATTACTTACTATTTCTAGAATTGGCCCCACATGTTTGTTTGGACATGTCCTAAGTCTCCAGTTATTCACAGTCAAGTATTTTTATTTCTTAACCTTCTCAGGAATATTTCACCTTCTTACATATAATGCCCGTTTACCTATTCTGATTTAGGTCCCTCTTGGAAACAGCAGAGTATAACAGGAGGCATAGCTTTGGAGCTGGATAGAGGATATGAAATCTTGGTCAAATTATTCAACCATTTTAAGTCCTAGTATTTTCATCTCTAAAATAGAAATGGTAATACTTTTCACAGAGAATTGTTGGAATTAAATGAAATGATATTTAAAGTTTTTAGCACATTCTCTTGTGAACTTAAGTAGATGCTAAATTAATTTTAGCTTAGGTTATTGAGTACCTTCTAAGTGAATTAGAAACTGGCATATAAAGACAAAAGACGGTCCCTGTTTGTGAAGAATTTAAATCTGATAAAGGAATGGGTTATTGAATTTGAATAAGGAAATGTTTATTTCTTCCTATTCTTTCTTTCCTATTTCTTGTGCATTTGTTTTCCTAAGAGACCCTGTCTCTCCAGGGCTAAGAAGAGTCAATTAAGAGGAACAAACTGAGTAGAGTTGTCACAGGTTATTGGGGTGACTAGGAGCTTAGTCAAGGAGGGATAAAGTCAGCAGTGAGTCCTGTTATTAGTAAGTAGTAACAGGATTATTAGCAGTTTGTAGGTGGGAGGGATGCCCTGGGGGAGTGAGGGACACTGTCGGGGGACTGAGGATGGTCACAGGGCTTGTTTTAACAGAGTGGCCTGCTAGGCAAGCTCCTGTTTACTTTTTTTCACTTTCAGGCTTTTATGCTAATCTCTGGAAACCTGCTTTCCTGGGTGTTGCCCCTCCCTCCCTGCCTTCAGGAATAGGATTGGAAGTAGCATTAGCCTGAAGAAGACTTTCTATTTAGGGATCTGGAGCAGAGGGCCAGTGATTAGGCCCTTATCTGTAGTAGGGCCTTTCTGAGTGGTGTGGGGCCAGGTTGGGGTGCCTGTCCTGACTTGGACAGAGGCTCTTGGCTTTTCTGTCCCCTGGTTGGGTCAAAATTGTGAAGAAGCGATAGATGGGCTGGGCCATCTGAATGAAAAAGGCCTCATTGTATTTCTTCACCATTCCAGTGTCTGGTACAATTAGCCAAGACTCAGAAAACAAGTTGGACAAACAAGCAAGCAGCCTTCCACTGATGGCTAAAGGGATTTCTGGCACAGCTGAGTTAAGTGGGCTGATTGCTAAGGCGAAGTGGGAGTGTCTGGGAAGGGGAAGGGGACTTTGGGATGACATTGCTGGTTGGATGAGGGGAAAAGGTGGAATAACAAGCAAACTGCATTTTTGAAGTTGAGGTCTGCTGTGCTAGTTTACCAGAGAGGCTGGCTGGGGCTGGGCAA
This sequence comes from Noctilio leporinus, assembly GCA_004026585.1. Lineage (NCBI taxonomy): Eukaryota > Metazoa > Chordata > Mammalia > Chiroptera > Noctilionidae > Noctilio > Noctilio leporinus. The sequence goes on from PVIW01006438.1 coordinate 33,446, forward strand.
CTTTGTAAAGATAGTGGAATCTTTGGGAAGAGATGGTGACTTCCCTTTGGGCAGCTGTAAATGTGGGGAAATGAAGCTCCCTTGGAATGCAGGAAGCTGTATGGGCTGGCTCCACTAGTCTCTCTACTGTGGGACCTTCTCAGTTGGATAACACTCTGTGTCCTCTTGCTTGAGAAGAGGGAAGCCCAAGGAACGGTTGTTGGGCAATGGACGCACTGTTCCTGACTTGGCAGTAAGCCTCTTACCTCACCAGCTCTCCTGCAGTTGTCTTAACTTTCACCAGGTCACAAGCTGCCGCTGCTCTGCAAACTGACAGTAACTCAAAGACCAGCTTCAGTGTGCTGAGGTTTTTCTCACTTGCATATGAAGCCCCCACCTCTGCTGTTGGTCTGAAACACTGAGCTGGTGCTGCTTTTGAATACTATGCTATTTGCCTGAAGACCTGGTCCCAGTTTTTGGAGGTGCCCTAGGGAGGAGCTTCCTCTCGGACTTAAAGGCGGGGAGGAGGTTCGTAGGAAGTAGTGGGTGGAGCCTCCGTACTTCTGCTGTCTTTCTAGTTCATCCAACAGCTGTTTGGCTGTCTGTCTCTTTGTCTGTCACTTTGAAGCCCTTTTGAGGAGCTGCAGAGGGGGCACGGGCCGCTAGCTGCAAGTTCTTTGGGACCCCCTCCTTCTGGATGGGGTCAGCAGACACAGGGCTGTCATGTGGCCCAGTTACCAAGATGAGCACGAGTTCAACGCCCACCTGGTTTGTCGCATGTGCTGTATGGGTTAGTATGTGATGTTTTTTTTCTTTGCTTGGGCCTGAGAATCCCAATAGCCTTTGCTGTCATTGACTCATAGGAATCCTTGGGCTTTGAAGCCTTGTATGCATTTCAACTTTCAGGCTTGTTAAAATGTATGGTGGAATAGACTGAGATGCCCTACTTCCTGGAGAACTTCTTAAACTTGTAGTAACTGGCAGTAAAGAGCCTAAGCTTTGGGTGTGGGACTTTTTATAGAGACTGAATTCATGCTAATACTTCTGTTGGTATCAGGAAACCACTTTTAAGTTGCATAGTTCTGAAAGCCCAGGGAGTATTTTTAGCAGAAGTTGGTTGGTTACGGAGTCCATCTCTGGGCAATCTTGGCAAGGGGGGGGGATGCTGTGTGTGGTAAGGGAGGAGTCATGGCCTAGGTTTCCTCTCTGGAACCCATTGCTAATTCTCTTGCACTTAATCCCTTCTGCCAGCAAAGAGGAGGAGGAAAGGCTTGAAGGTGGTCTGGGGATGAGACCTAAAGAGGAGTTGGAGGTTGGGAGGAGTCTTCTTTGCTGTGGCCTAGATATCTCTTGATAAAGAAGAATTCATTGAGATATGTTCTGTGACCTTGAGCAAGTGATAACCTTTTTGGCCATATGTTTCCTTGGCTTCCGATTGTAGGATGCATAGAATGAAACATTGTTATCAATTCTAAGTATAATAAAAAGTTAAGGAAAATGTGATGTGCCTTCCATAAACCTTAACTTATTTAAAGAAAAGTCCTTTATTCTGAAATTGCCCTTCCTATTATTTTGACGTTAAAATGTCCTTTATTTTATGAAACAATTGTTGTTAGATGGTAATTTGTTTTTTAGATGTCCTTATTTAGCAAAAGAAAAAGTAGGGGACTTTATGTTAGGTTTTCCAATTTATTTTGAATATTTACTGGCTTGTGAAATACAAGTGTAGAATGGCTGGGTTGATAATTTAATATATTTTGATTTTATAATCTGCATATCTAAAGCAGAAACAAATTGCGATTCAAATTAGGCAGAATTTTACTAAAATTGAAATCACTGGAACCTCAGAAGAAATCTCAGAAGGGGAGTAGCAGAGCTAAGATTCTGATCCTATTTCCTATTAGACCAGTACTGCCAAATATTTAAATGCTTCTTGAGAGGGAAAAAAGCCGGTACTGTACAAATGCTTGAGGCACAAGGAGCGAAAACCTGTTTCAGTTATTACCAGTAGTCTAGCTTTTTATCTTCTCTGTAGTATTGAGATTTCTTTCCTGAGACCTAGAGGAAAGAATCGTCTTCATCTGAAAGTGCTTAGAGACAAAAGGGCCCCCTTTCTGTAATCAATAGAGAAGAGAAAAGAAGTCTAGAATCTTTACTGAGAGTTTCAAGCCCTGGCTGGTGGCTCAGTGGATAAGGTACTGACTTGTGAACCCAAAGGTAGCTGGTTCGATTCCCAGCCAGGGCACATAACCAGGTTACAGGCCCAGGTCTCCAGCCAGGTCTGTAGCTGGAGGCAGGTGAAAGGCAACCATACATGGATGTCTCTCTCTCTCTTCCTCTTTCCCTTCCCCTCTCCAAAAATAATAAATGAAATCTTAAAAAAAAAAAGTTTCCGAGTGAAAATATATCTGTAGCTCACTCTACTTCATTTAATCTCCTGGTGGAACCTGATGGTTTAAGAAAATGGACTTTGGCTTCAGTTGTCTGTATCCTGCTTCTGCTCTGCCACTCAGCAGATACAGGAACTGGAAAAATGGCTTAACCTTTCTATGCCTTGGTTTCCTCATATGTTTAAAGAAGATTCAGATAGACCTTAACTCATAGAGTCATTCTGAGGGATGTATGATATTAAAGCACTTAGCCCATGTGATTTTGATATGAACTGGTTCACAGACTGGTATTTGAGAACCATCGACCTAGTCCAAACTGTTCGTTTTATAGTTGAATCTTAGACTCAAAGCTGGGAATGTCTCATAAGTACAAACCAGAGGCCAGGAAATCCAAACTGTAGTGTTGATTCTGCCCCTGTCACCTTGTCTAAGTTCTTACATCTCTCTTGACTTCAATTTTTTCATTTTTAACATGGTTTTTAAAATATTATTAAATTTCTGTATGTCTTTGTATCTGTGAACTACTTTGTTTTCCTGAATGTAGTACTCTAATCAATTCTGTAGAAACTATTGAGCCTTTTCCCCTTTCCTTCCCTTATATGCCTCTCCCTCCATCTCTGTGGGCTTTTCTTTTTCTTTTTTCACTGTGTTTACTCCTAGCTTATCTCTTTATGTAACTTATGTCCTATACTCTGATTTCTAATAGTGCAAATAATTGCCATTAATAAAGTTTAGGTTATTCTTAAGAAATAACATCAAACTTTAATTTTGCATTGAAGTTTCCTTGGTTATCACTTCTCCAAATTCCCAAGTCTCAATTCTCATGGAGATACTAAGCAACCCTTGGTGACAGATGCCTTTAATGAATCTGTATTATATGGTATCTTGTACCTCTCCTCTTCCCTCCAGTATAAAGGACTATATTGTGCTGCCTTCAGATAATTTCATGGTGCCAATGAGTGTTTGTGGCTGAAAGTCCATATCGGAATGAAATTTGAATCTCAATCCTGCCACTTATTGTATGACTTGGGGGAATTATTAAGAAGCCTTTCTGAGCATCAATTTGAACAGTAAAATGAAGATATAAAATGTGTAATTGATAGAGTTGTGAGGGTTAAGTCAATTGCTAAACGAGTCTGGCCTTGCATAGTGCCTGACACAGAGTGAGCACAATACATATAGTATATCTAGGTCAGTCTTGTCTCTTAAAGTTGACTTATATACTTGTGAGGAAGGAATCATTTTTAATGATGGTGCTGTTATACATTATTGGTGAAGCAATTTAATTGTTTGATCTCCAATTCATCCTATTTCCTTTGGACTTACATTAGTGGGGGAAGCTCATGGGTCCACATGTAGCAAGAACTTAGGAAAGCTGTACCTGTAGAAGTGATATCCAGATGGAAATTCTTGCTCCCTACTGGAAAGCAGCCTTTTTCAATTGTCATTTGAGAATACTTATGAGTCTGACATGTCCCTGTACATGTAACCTTGGCAGATAATGGGCTCTCAGTATACGTATTTGTTAAATGAAGGTGTATTCTTTGAGTGCCTACTGTTGTTCCAAATGTTGGATATTTAATGAAATTTAAAACATGGTTTTTAACTCCAAAGAACTAAAAGTTCAGATAGATAAGTGGGACTTATATGTAGAGATATCTAACAATAATTTTTATGTGCTGGGCACCAAATAACTTGAATAAACACAGGTATTTGTAGGCATCCAGAGGTTTTGGCATGGCCATAAAGGTATTAAGAAGTAGGGCTTCACTGAACATGGTATGGAGGCTCTAAATTAGATAAGCCAAGAAGGATAGATATATATTCCAACTGGGGGAAGAGGGTGAACAAAGGCCAGAATGTAAAAGTTAAGTTTGGAAACAATGAGATCAGAATGGTCGTAGCTGACTAGGGTGGAAGAGTCTAAAGATAAAGTTTAAGAGTAGACAGTGCATTTTTTTCAGGCCAGAGGCCACAACTGATCTTTATCTCCTTCAACCACCTAACACATAGTGAATAAAAACTGGAATTGAGTTTTATAAGGTTGTATCGGGCTATGGAAACTAGGGAGTTGAAATTGTTCTTCTGGTCTTCTAGAACACACGAAAGGATTTTGAATAGAGAGGTGATATGGGCAAAATGAATGGTAATTTAGGAAGATTTGTTGAATTAGGCTATCTGCTCTACTGTCACAACCTCAACTGTTAACTGTTAGCTTCAATTCTGTACCCTCAACTTTTTTTTTTTTTTTTTTTAAAGATTTTATTTATTTTTAGAGAGAGGAGAAGGGAGAGGCAGAGAGGGAAAGAGACATTAATGTATGTTGCCTTTCACCTGCCTTCAGCTACAGATCTGGCTAGAGACCTGGCTTGCAACCTGGTTATGTGCCCTGGTTGGGGATCTAACCAGCGACCTTTGAGTTCACTGGCCAGTACCTTATCCACCGTGCCACCAGCCAGGGCTTGTACCCTCAATCCTGACTGCTGTTTGAACTCTACCTAAGATTTCAACTGTCTGCAAGAAGGTCCTAACACCTCATTGTTTGTCTTCTGCATTATCTAACCTACCCCTTACCCAATCTGTGCCTCCTATTTTCCTTATTTCAAGGTACAACTCCTCCTTCCTAGTTGCTCTAACTAGAAACATTGGCATTATTGTTTTCCTAAACACATGTAGCTGATAGTTAAGGGCTGTTGTTTCTGCCCCATGCAGATCTACCCACCCTCTATATTCCTGTATCTTTTCCCTATTTCAAGGCCTTAGATTTATTTCTTGGATGTCACAGGAGACCCCCTAACTAGCTTTTCTACTTCTTAGTGTCTTTCTGCTGTAGTCTGGCCTTCAGTCTAGTGCCAGATTAATCTTTCCAAAACACCCTTTGATTCAGAAAATTTCAGTGGTATCTATCCTTTATTGAATTAAGTGAATACTCCTCCGGTTTTCTGGAGTGATGTGACCTCACATATCAAATAGCCTTTGGGAGCATCTGCCAGTGCAACAAAAATGAAGAATATTAGTGATTGGTAGTTTGGTGACCTGTAATGGTCTTAATAAAGTTGGAAACAAGTATTAAATACTTCTAATAAGTAACCTGCAAGTGATTAATTGGTGCCTCAATATGCTCAATCTAAGAATCTTCCTGTGGGGAGTTAGTTGGCTTCTTTGTCAGTTTATAAGCCTTTGGTGGGGCTGAGTTTACAAGAAACATCTATAAGAATGTTGCCTTTTCTATGATTGACTCTCTTTCTCTCACATAAGGGTATCTTCTGCAAATTCTTCTTCCAGAGTCAGGTAGAAAGCTCTTTGCTGGGCCTAAAATTGAATGAGGGATTTAGGTGTAGGATGTCAAAGCTTAACCTTATTATAAACTTTGAAACTCTGAGCTGTTTGGAGCATTCTGAAGGTCTGTGATCAAGTTGCTCTTTGACTTCCCTAATGAATTTCCTTGCTAAAATATTAAGGTCCTGAACTTCAGGTACTATAATATCCTCTTGTCATGTTGCTTAAATCAGGAAAGAACTTACATGTAATTGATTGATCTGCAATATAGGATACTAAAAGAGAATCCTTGAATATTTTGGGGTAAAGATGTTCTATAAAACCTTTTCTGAGGAATTTATGGCTTAGCTCTAAGCAGGTTAACTCATGTTGGGAAGGGCTTATTATCATGTTACCCTTAGTAATTGTATTCAGTCAGAATAAGTACTTAGACCTCTTCCCCTTGAACTGAAAGCCAGTGTTTTAGATATTGAAAGCATGACTGATATGAGACCATCAGGTTTCCTTAGTCCATTATCTACCCCCACCTCCCCAATGGGAGGACTTGGTAGATAAACAGAGTAACTATGAATAGTAAAATTATAAAGACTTGACTGTGTTAGTCGCACCTTTAGGTCTAAAAGAAGTAAGTCGGTGGACTATAAAGAATCACATGAATTTCATCTTTTCTTTAAAATATTGATAAGTTTAAAAGAAAATCTGTTAACTTTTTTCCATCTATGCATTGTATTTGTTACAGCAAGCACATATATAACTTTTATAATAAAAGACATTCTAAAAAGAAAAGTAAGAAAACTTGTGACTTCAAAATGAGAATTTTGTAAAACTATTTTCCTTGGTTATGAAGGCAGGAAGTACAGTGAAACAGAGTGGATCTGGTATTGGTGTAAGTGTGGTAGGCAGAATTTTTAGTTAGCCTTAATTTCATTTTTCCGTCATGTCTGCATGTCCCAGCACACAGGTGATTTTACATATTGGACTAGACTCTTGTAGATAACTTGGCTCTGATTTCATTCTGTGTGTTCCTTTAGCCAGTCTTCTAATCTGTTAGCCAGTGGAGAAATTATTTGTTTTTGTTTTATGTTTTATTATGTAGACCTTTACCTGTTAGAAACCACAGGAGATACAAAAAAAGTAAAGAATGGCCTCTTTTCTTAAGGAGTTTATGATCTTAATGATGATGTAATAATAAGCATATTAAAAGCTCAGCCCTGGCTGGTAGCACAGTGGCTAAGGCGCCGGCTTGTGAACACAAAGGTCGCAGATTCGATTCCCCAGCCAGGGCACATAACCAGGTTGCAAACCAGGTCTCCAGTCAGGTCTGTGGCTGGAGGCAGGTGAAACGCAACCATACATTGATGTCTCTCTCCCTCTCTGCCTCTCTCCCTTCCCCTCTTTCTAAAAATAATGAAATAAAATCTTAAAAAAAAAAAAAAAAAAAAAAGCTCAGAGCTCTATATAATTATTAGTTGCTGATGGAATGATTAGCATATTAAGTACCATAAAAATTTGGAGAACAAAGAGACGATTGAGAACTGGAGTTGTCAGGAGAGGTTGCCAGAGTAAATTTCCTCAAACAAAATCTGATCATGCCATTCCCCTATTTAAAATCTTTCAACACGCCCCTTAACCTTCCCCTTACCAGTTTCTTGGTGATAAAGTTTGGACTCCTGGCTTTGTCCTGAAAAGTTACAATTTGATCCACAGTATCTATCCTATCTAGTTTTAAATCTCACCACTACCTGATACATCTTAACCTTTGAACCATCCTTAATTTTGTGCTGTTCTTTGAACATAGCTTCTAATGAATTTGCATTAGGGGAAACGTCATGTGGTAGCCTTGTCCCTTCTTTTCTCTTTCTGGCTAACTTCTCATCTTTTAAGGTTTAGTTTGTCACTTGTCTGGAAATTTGCACTAACCTCACATGCTTCTCTCCCTTTCGCAGGTAGGCCATTATATTCTTCCGTGCTCTGTGGTTACTCTGGCACAGTACTTATCAAATTGTATTGAAGTTATTTCTGTTCTCTGTTACTTTCATCTCTTTCAAAGGTTAGGGACTGTGATTTTGTATAACACAGTGTGTTCCAGCCAGCCTAGGTCCTTAATAAAGATATATGCAAAGAATAAATGAATGAGCTAATGAGTTGAATTTTAAAGAATAAATAGCATTTGGAGAGGTCGAAAGGAAGAAAGTAGCATACGACAAGGAGAAAATAAATAGTATGAACAATGTGTCTGATTTAGATGAGACTATAGTTAGAAGCTGATTCTGATTCCATCTGTGGATGATACAGGTTCATAAAGGATGATGATCATCTTGGATAACTGAATCAGCATCTAAAAAGATAAAATTATTCAAATATGTTGGAATAACAGCGGTCAAAGCTAATAAAAATCCTGGTTTCAAATACTTGCAGGACTCTGTGAAGTGAAAGATAGGTTAGACTTTAAAAAAATCTTAACAGTTTCAAATGAGAACCAACATGTAGAATTTATAAAGAAGCAGCTTAGGACGCTATGGAACTATTAAACTGGTATGTGTTCCTGTATTGAGGTAGTGACTTTTCTATTATCTTGTTATTTTTATTTTTCAATTACAGTTTATATTCAATATTAATGAGTCGCAGTGTGACTTCTGTTGCAGATCCTTGGTTATAACACTTCTGTTCAGCTAGCCTTTAGTTGGTTATTTAGTTGATTGATCTATAATTTAATTGTAAATCTGATTTGGTGCTGGGAAAAAGTGAGTATAGCTTCTACCTACTCTGCAGCCAGTTTGGATCTTTCTCTATTATCTTAAGTTTTAAGCATCGGGAATATTCTAGATGTATGCAAGGTCTGGACAGAGTGTTTAACCCTGAATATGAGATTCTTTATTGTCTAAGGGATTTATGTATCAACAGGGAATTAGACTATATAACTTAAATTTTTTTTTAATTATTTTTTTGGTGTGGTGGTGGTGGGTGATGGGAGGGGTAGGAAACTAACTTTTAAGGTCCATTCTACCTAAGTTTTGTAGCTATAGTAGGAAGAGAGAATTGTTCCTAGAAGAGCAGGAAAGGATTCAAGGCTGAAAAGAAGGGTATGAAACTATTGAATGGCTATTAACTCAGAGAAGTCAGCAGATGTGCAGCTCACCTGGAAGTGGAGAGAGATCCTTGGCATTTTTGGGAATGATAGCTACGTAGCTTTTCCTTGGGAATCAGAAAGAAGGGAATACCTGGGCAGTAGAAGAGAGCTCCTAACTGAAGTTGGTGTGAATTACTCGTGAACCACATTTATATAATTCTGCCACTTTCTCCTGAAACGTTCTCTGACTTAGAGACAAAATGAAAGAGTTAAGCAATGATGATAATTCAGGTTTGGAATTGTCATGGTGAACAGAATAGAAGGTTAGGCAAGTGGGAATTCCTGTGGTATTAGTGATGGCAGCTTTGAACTGCTTAACCATGGTGTCCAGCATAGACTGGAATAGTCTTAGATTCTCTTAATAAAATGAGAATGGAGTGATTAAAGGTTGAGCATGATTAGGAAGTATGAAAGATTGATACAGAAAACTGCTAAAAAGCTGTTTGGAGAAGGAGTGAGCTCGAGGATGTGGCCATGTGGTGGCTGGATATCAATTGGAGATGAAGGTCAGTGGAGTCAAGCAGGCCGAGATGCACTGAGATGTTCAAGAATTTGGGGATCCTGCCAGAGGATGCATGTGGAGATAATGAATGTGAACCAAGTTGTCAGGGAAAGTTAAGGTAGATTTGCCATGTGGAAGGGGGCAGGCAGCAGGGAATGGCTGATGACAGTGAGGATGATTTAAACAAGGTGGTGCAGGGAATGGCCTGGGCTGCAGATACATAGAAAGGAGCAGGGCCAATGGATCAGTGTCCTGCAAGTGGCTATGGGGAATCGGCAGTTGTGAGAGAAACTCGGTTGTGGAGCAGTCATTGTCAAGTATTAATAGTTATGTTTCTGTTAAAACAGTGGACAAAAGTAAGATTTTGCCTACAAATAAATGTGGACTCTGTAAGACTTAGAAGAGAGGAAGGGAGGAGGTGTGCAGTGGGGGTGAATTGAGCAACTTTTAGTTTGGCTGCTTGGTAATGGCTGGTGAGGAAATTGGAATGAAGGAAGTAGTGTGGGAGGAGGAGGGAGTAGAGTGTTGATTAGGCAGAGTCATGTATGAAGAGTAAGGTTTAGCCACTGCAACATGTGTGCCAAATGTAAGGCCACTTTACTCTTTCTGTTGGTAGTATTTGCAGCGTTGGCTTTTTGGAGCTTACTGTAAGGGAAGCAGGGAATCACTCTGCTCACCAGAGAATTATGATGCTAAGCAGATTTGCCATGGCATGCTTTTTGAGGCATATGATTCTGCTTAGTCTATGAGGGGGACTCCCCCCTAAAAAAAGCAAGTTATTTATAAAAAATTGTGTATTTGTTCTTACATGTTTAAACTTCAGTCATCTTCACAGTGCTCTCCTGTTAATGCAGTACACCTATTGAGACATTTTTGCTACTGTTCAAAACAGTATTTGAACTCGTAGATTTTGGTGCCTTATAGTGCTTGTCTTGTTTTTTGTTTCACTTCTTCCACATTGACAAAACGTTTCCTTTTGAGGACTTTTCATCTAGGGAAACAAAATATGTCAATCAGACGGAGATGAGGTGAATAAGGAGGGTGGGGAATGTGGGTCGTACCATTTTTGGTAAAAAACTGCTGAGTACTTAGTGGAGTATGGGTAGATGTGCGTGTAAATCACCCATCATGAAAGGGGTAAGTGCATTGAAAGAGTCTTGGGAGGTGGGGATTCACTGAAGCCATATGCAGCTTCTCCCAAGACCACCAGCTGGTACACTGATACAGATGGGTTCCTAGAACACTCACCTAGCAGGGGAAGCCTGTATCACAAGGGGCCCATTCTCTAGAAGGTAATTCCTGTTCATTTGGGTCCGCCCCTGTATAAAATAGCATGGTCAGGACAGAAGAGAAAGTTCAGACATGCCAAACCTTCCCAATAACAAGACACCATCTTGTAGTTCTGTGGAAATGTCATGGAGAAACTGGGGTGTGGGTATTTGTTGCCCATGTAGTGCTAAATCAGTACCTTCTCTGTTTCCTTTACAGATGAACGGGACCGCGTTCAGAAGAAAACCTTCACCAAGTGGGTCAACAAACACCTGATGAAGGTAGGACTCCTTCATAGATGCTGCCCTAGCACCGCTGGCTGCTTTTAATCTGGATCTATGAGTCCCTTCTCTCAGATTGCTTGCCCCATGCCCACATTGTGGGAGATACGCATGACCTTTATTTTTTTTAAACAATGAACATAGTCATGGAAACTTACTGATCAGGTTTTTTGGTGAGGACAGTAATACTTGCCATTACCTCAGAAGGCTGAAGTTGAGGATACTGTGGGGTGATTCTTGGGATTCAAAGAAGACTTTTCAACTTATGTTATAAGCCCCTTTTTAAATTTTTATTTTAAAATCTGATTACCATGTTAAGGATGGGGTAGAGGGGATATTATATGTTCTCTCTGCACAAATCTTAAGTGTTAAGTTAAAGAATTTTTCATATATGTATGAAAAATTATATATGATAAATTATTTTTAAGCAGAGAGGAAACTAAGGCAGAGACATGTTAAGAACCCATCTAAGGATAAACAGTACGACTAACATGGCAGTCAAGATTTGAAAACAGCGTTTCTGAATTACAGTTACTACTGCTCCTTTGGGAAAGGTCACTAGTGACCTATTAATGGCCATATCCAGTAGCCTAGTTTTATCTTCCTCTTATTTGATTTTTCTGTAGCATTTGATACTGTTGACTAACTTACTAGTCCTCAATGCCTTGTTTTACATTGGCTTCTAGAACACTGCTTTTTCCTGAATTACCTCTTCCTTTTATAAATGCCTTTTTCCTGCCTCTTTTACTGGCTTTTCTTCCTCTATTTGACTACTCCATGTTGATATTCCCCAGGGTCTTAACCTTGGTCATTTCCTTGTTTTGTCCTCTGTATTCTGCTTTCATCTGGTTGCATGGAATGCAAGGAAGTATAAGCAGAAAAGGATACATGGCGATCTCACAGAATCTGTCTATATGCATCTGGGCTTTATAAAAACTAAACATTATCCAGCAGCTACTCATTCTTTTATGAGACCTTATAATCCCTCATTTTAATTTTTTCCCATATGTCTCCTACATTCATTTCTTTGTATTTCTCCCATTACTTGTACGTGAGCTTTCCCTCAAATGATGACGCAAACCCTTGCAACTACATGATTCTAAAGACACCAACAGAAACAACCTGATTGGGTGGTGTTTTCTATTCCTCCATGGGTCAGATGTCCATCTGTAGTTCAGTAAACTATGGGAGATGGTTACCTAAATCAGACGTGGCCACTTGTTAGGGTCACTTGTTTAATGGGCACGGCAGTTGAGAGTGATTTTGAAAGTATAAGATGTGGATAAGGAGGTGTGAAGGTAAAGCCTTTCCCCGAATTCTTTCCTAAGCCAAGGACCTGCATATCTCATGGTGTACTTGATACATTCGTCTGGATGTTACCCTGACATATCCTGTATTCAATGTATCCCAGATTGATAAATATTTTTACTCATGTACCTAGATGTCCAAGTCCGGAACCTAGAATCTCACTATATTCAGTGCTGCCTGTCACCTTTCCATGTCACCAACTCTATAGTCAGTCACTTCCAACTCAGACAGTATTGCCTCTGACTTCTCTCCTCCATCCCTCTTAACCTCTTCTTTAGTCCAGGGCCTCTTCATCACTTGCCTTAACCACTATAATAGTTTCTTAATAAAGTTTTCTATAATATGTAAAGCTAATGAATTTATTGAGTATTTACTATAAGTCAGACATTCTATACTAAGTCCTTCACATGGATTATCTCATGTCCTCAGTGGCCTTTAGCTTTTTTTTTCAATTACAGTTGACATTTAATATTCTTTTATATTAGTTTCAATTCTTTACTGATCATGTGCTTTGAATTCTTTTAATATTTCCATTTTATTAGTGAAGACAATGAGGTTTAGAGAGGTTAAGTGATCTGTTTAAGATCACACTTAGAAAGAGGCAGAACTGAAATTTTAGAACTTGGCCTTTGCAAACAGTTCTAGCACTGGCTTTTGTCTACCTTTCCAGGTTCATATCTCTCATACCTAAGCTCTTGCTGTGTGCCCGGCTATTTTATGACTATGTCTTTGCTCATGCTGCTCCCTCTGTGTGGAATACCTTCCCCAACTGTGTTCTGCCTGGATAAAACCAACTTGATACCTCCTTAATAAATATTTTCTTGACTCTCCCATGTGGAATGGACTATCCTTTTTTGCCCTTCCCTATACCCCTTATGTACTTCTCCTATAGCACCTGTAGCATTTATCTTTCTGCTAAATTATAACTTGAAGGCAGATATTGTATCTTATTTTTTTAGTGTGAAGGCCAAGAAAAAACCCCTGATGTTTCCTCTAATTCTTTCAGTGTGTGTATCAGTGAACCTGTTGTTCGATAACATGTAACTCTTGTCATGATGCAGAGCCCTTCACAATCTGTTCCAACCTGCCAGCATCATTTCTAGGCACCCTCCCCTGTGTTGCCTGTGCTGAAGTCAAGGGAGATAATAACCCACTGCTCCCTAAATTCTGCGCTTGCACACTTCTTTGCTGGTTCACTTATTTCCCCCTAGAATGCATTTCCCAGCCTTCTCTGCCTGGCTATCACCCACTTACCCTTTAAGGCTCAGGTTCATTATCACCTTCTTGAGATTCTGACTTCTATCCCTGAGACTAAATTAATTGCAGCTTCATCTCTGTTCCATACCACTTTGAAGAGATGTCTTGTATGTTCAAACATTGGTCTCCTCACTAGACTAGACTATATTGTGCTACTTTTTCTACCAAGCTCTGCAGCAGGGACACAAGAAGTATGCAATAAGTAATTGTTTCCTTGAGTAAATAATATTTTGATAATGCTTTATAGCTTACAAAGCACATTCTTATCTTACTTGATCCTTATAATAACCCTGAATGAGGTAAAAGAATTGTCTTTTAATTTTCACAACTAAGGAAAGTGAGAATTAAATGAAAGGATAAGTGACCTCCCCAAATCGTATAGCTATTGACAATGGAGTTAAAGATCAATCATGAGTCTTTGATCAAAATTACTTGTTCTTTCTACTGAGTATGGTCTCATCTTGCCCTGCATTTATACCTCATCTTTAATAGTTGGAAGAACTGAATTTATCCTGCCTCAAGCTTGTCCCCCTAAACTTTGTCCTGGTTGCCTGCCATTCATTTGTAGCTGATGTTGCCTGTTGGACCACTTTTCTCCCTCAGTGCTGTGTGATGACAGGAGGCCCAGGGAGAGAAACTAGGCGAACACATCATAGCATTGTTAGAGATTGGAGATCAGCCAGAGCTTTACTTAAAGCCCCGGCTGTCTGTCATCTCTTCTCCAGACTTCCACCCTTACAGTTCCAATGGCCTTTTCTCATGTTAGGATATTTCAAAGATTCACTGCTAATCAGAATCATTGCTTTCATGCTGGAATTCCTTAAACTTTGGGCCAAGAATTAGGGGTTTTATATAACTTAAACCATCTTTGCTTTGCTCCCCATGTACACCCAGGTTAATGTTGCCATTGGCAAGTAGACTGCTGTAAGAACAAAAATACAAGCCTCTCAAGTTGTAGATTTAGTTGCCCTGAGATCTTTAGGATTTCCAAGTAGTCTTGTTCTGGAATAATCATACTAATTTCCTTTCTATATTTGAAAGCACTGTTAATCCAACCTTAAAAATTTTTTGTTAAGGATGTATGCATCTGAAATACAGAAATAACCTAATTTAGAATAGGAGCTTTTAAACCTAAGAGTTCTTTTTGCTTATATGCCAGAACCATCAAAAAGAAAAATCTAGACTTTAAATTAGGTTTTATTTAAATGATCATTGCCATATATCTAGGCCCTGTAGCTGAGAAAGTAGATCCCTTCAAAGAGAACTTGAAAAAAGAATGAGAGGATGAGAAAGAATGAGAGCATGAGCTCATAAAAAGGAGGAGAAATGCTTTCTGTGGTCAGTTCTTATTGACTTCATAGAAAGACCAATATTTAATCTAGCAGATGGAATAGTTTGTTCCATTTTTATTCATGTATGCAATCTAGAAACCACTGGCCTTCCTGGAATTTTAGTTAAGAATTCCAGATAAACCAGCAAAAGTTTTAAACTCCAAATGTTCACTGTTGTTCTCAACTTTTCTCTGTGTGAGGCTCTCTAAGTGAACATAGGGGAGTAGACAGCTCTGTGATTCCAGGCACTCTCCTGTGCAGTCTCTGCTGTAGCCACATGAGAAAACTCACTGCTCCCTGAACACTGCATGTACTTTCACACCTCCCTGCTTATTCCTGTCTGTGGGAAAGGTGAAAAGGAGACTAGCAGTGGAGTTTAATTTAAGAGATTGACAAAGTAGTGTTGGTTAGACACTGAGGAGAGGAATGTTGCTTTTGTTACACAAATGTGACATGTGGTGACGGTTTGTGGCAGTCTCTGCCTGGACCTGAGTTTTCAGGTTGTGATTTCACTCTTAAGTGCATCTCAGCTGTCACTAAGAGCTTTAGGCCTACATCTGGGCTTGGATTCTCTGCTCCCTTTGTCTACTAAGGAAAGCTACCTGTTGTGGATTTTTAAGAGTTATCCTCAGAGGATCTTTGTTAATTAGACTTGGTTGGTACCATTGTTAGATTTCTCAAAAATTTAAGGGATTCCAAAACAGAGGAAAAGACTCCTTATCTGTAAAGAGCTTTACACATTGTTTCTCACTCCTATTCTACTTACTCTAACAAGGATTGCAGCCTTCCCTCTTATTCCCTTCATTTGAGCACAGTTCCATCCTGGTTGAAAAGTATAGGCCAAATATGTACAGTATATGTGTATGCATATGACATATGTATGTATATATGTATGTATGTAGTATATGTGTGTGTGTATAAAACATTAGTCTTTTCCTTGAGGATAAATTTGGCCACTGAATCAATATAGTATTGCCCTCTTATAGTTTAGAAATCTATAAATTCAGAAATCCATTTGAAGTTACCAGGCTCACTTTCACATTTCCTGCATCTTTTAATAAGTGTAAATGAGAGTAAATAACATACCTTTTGATACTTTTACCTCTGACCTATTTTAATTGAATCTTAATTAATTTAGCTCTTCAACAGTTTTTTGTTTTTGTTTTTTTTTAAAGACTGTATTTATTATTTTTTAGAGGGAGGGGAAGGGAGAGAGGGAGATAGATATATAGTTGCCTTTCACCTGCCTCCAGCCACAGACCTGGCTGGAGACCTGGCTTGCAACCTTGTTTGTTCCCTGGCTGGGGAATCGAACCAGCGACCTTTGGGTTCGCAGGCTGGCACCTTATCCACTGTGCTACCGGCCAGGGCTTCAACATAGTTTGAATCAAGAAAATTGAGCTGCCTATGTTTTAACAGTCTTGAGGAAAGCTTTTCTAGATCAGATTTTCTGCAGGCATCAAAGAATACTACATGATAATCCTTGGTTCTTTTGGGTGGCTCCTTTTATAATTTAATAATGTTGCTGGTATATCATTTCTACCCTTCAAATGTCATGGAAGCCTTCTAAAGGGAAAGAGCACTGAACTCCGAGTCAGGAGAGAGTGATTGACATTTCCCAGCTAAATTATGTTACACAAGTTATTTAACTTCTCTAGGCAACAATTTTCCTATCTGTAAACTGAGAGTGAGAGTTAAGTCATCTTTAAAGTCCCTTTGGACTCAGATTCTAATTCCAAGCACTTAAGTGTAATTTATTTCCTTTTGCTAAAGGGCCACTCAGAGGTTAGAGGAAACAGTTATCTTTATATCACTTTAAGCCAATCTTTTATTAATGTATGGGGGCTTAGGGAGGATTGACCTGGGTCAGGATGGGCTTGCTCTCTCAATATCTAGTCATTCATTAATTGTTCAAAATAGCTTTTTAAAGATTTAATTCACATATCATACAATTTACCCATTTAAAGTGTATAATTCGTAGCTTTTAGTATCTTATTAGATTGTACAACCATCATAATAATCCATTTTAGAACATTGTCATCACCCCAAAAAGGAATCCTATACCCTGCACTGGCTGGTGGCACAGTGGATAAGGCGCTGGCCTGCGAACTCAAAGGTTGCTGGTTCGATTCCCAACCAGGGCACATAACCAGGTTGCAAGCCAGGTCTCCAGCCAAGTCCATAGCTGGAGGCAGATAAATGGCAACCATACATTGATGTTTCTCTGCCTTTCTGCCTCTCCCTTCCTCTCTCTCTGGAAATAATAAATAAAATCTTAAAAAAAAACAAAAACAGGAATCCTATACCCTTTAGTCATCACCCCCTCAAGATCCTCCTCCAGCCCCAGGCAACTGCTACTCTATTTTCTGTCTCTATAGATTTGTCTATTCTAGATCCCTAATATAAATGGAATTATACAATATGTGGTCTATTCCTTTATTTTATGGCTTCATTTACTTAGCATAATATCTTCAAGGTTCATCCATGTTATAGCATGTATCAGTATTTATTGCTGAATAATATTCCATTGTATGGATGTACCACATTTTGTTTACCCATCTATCAGTGGATAGCTATCTGGGTTAGTTTTACTTTTTGGCAATATATATATATATATAAAATTGTGTGTGAGAGACATCAATTTGTTCCACTTATTTATGCACTGATTGGCTGAATCTGTTTTTTTTTTCTTAATGTAAAAAATTTTATTGATTGATTTTAAAGAGAAAGACAAAAGAGGGAGAGAGAGAGAAATGTTGATTTGTTATTCTGCCTATTTATGCATTCATTGGTTAATTCTTGTATGTGCCCTTACTGGAGATCAAACCTTCAACCTTGGTTTATACCAGGATGATGCTCTTAACTAACTGAGCTACCCAGCGAGGGCTAGTCATCGGCTGATTTTTGTATGTCTGAGTGGGCATTGAACTTTTAGTCTTGCTGTGTGGGGATGGTACTTTAACCAACTGAGCTGCCTGGCCAGGGTAAATATTCTCTGGTATTTAGTATCCTATTGATAACATAATCTCACTTGGTCCTCATTCCTACTATAATTAATTTAAACAATTATTCAATACCCATTTCTGAATTTTATACCCTACGTTTAGGTGTTATCTATCAAAAATAAATCCCTCATCTCTTCTTAATCCTTAATACCAAGTATTTAATATTTTCCGATTTATTTTGTAACCTACCACCCATATATAATCTGATTCCCATTCCACCACTTTTTAGAAAACTTTTATCGCAAAACACTCTTATTTGTAGGAAGGAGAAAAAACCTTTTAGTCCTCATCCTCCTTGTCCTATAGTATTGGGTACTGACAATCATCCCCTCCTTGATTATACTTTGTTTTTTCTTTTTCGTCTACCTTTCACTGCTTCTTTCTCCTTTATTGATTGCTTTTCCATCTCTGCCTTCTAATATTGGCTATTCCCTCAGGCTCAGTCCTTAGCACTCTGCTCTTGTTTCTTGCCCTTTAACCCAAAAGCCCAACATTTCCCATGTCTCTAGCTAGCACCTCTGTGCATATGACTTCTAAACTTAAGTTCCCAGCAGACCCAAATTGAATTCTGATATTTCCAGCTGCTTCAAGAGCTTCCATTTCAAGAAGCTTGAAATTGGTCATGATGGGAATATTTACACCCTGGAAATCAGCAAATGCTACAAGTTGGAGCCGGGTGCATTGTTTTATTCATTGTCTGGACTTCAAGTGATAAGAGAAAAATGTAAATGTTGCAGATTAAACTAAAAAGTATGTCATATCTATCTATAGCAAGTACATTGTAAATAGTACAAAAGTTGAAGAAATGTGCTCTCAGTGTTTGAAAGCTATAATGCAATTCATCAAGAGCCATTTTCCTCAATTGGGTAATCTACCTGTTACCTTATTAGTTAAAACACACACACACACACACACACACAACATACATCATACATACCTTGCTTATTTCCACCTCTGTACCTTGTCTTGTGTGGTTTTCCCATCTTTCTTTCTATTAAACATTTGTAGTTTTTCAACTCCCTTCTCTTTCAGGAAGTCTTCCCAGGTAGTCCAATCTTTATCTTTTCTGATTCCCTTTCTATTTTCACTGCTAGGTATTTTATAATTAGGACTATATAGTTCAGTTTTCCACACAAATTTAGAAATCTCAATATCCCAGTCTCTGCTTTAAAAAGTGATTAGAAATTTACTACTTCTGAAACTAGCCCTTTTCATTGTTATCTAGAAAATAATAATAATTATTTGTTATATTTATTACTATTTTAATGGCTTTAAACAACACAGATTTATTATCTTAAAGTTCTAGAAGGCAGAAATTCAAAATAGGTCTTATGGGGTCAAAATCAAGGTGTCAAGAGAGCTGCATTCTTTCTGGATGTTCTAAGAGAGAATCTGTTTTTTCCTTGCCTTTTTCAGCTTCTAGAAGTGCCTACATTCTTTGGCTCATGGACTTCTTTCTACTTCAGAGCCAGCAACAGCATCAATTAGACCTCTGCTTCCATTATCCTATCTCCTTATATTGTCTGGAAAATTACTTATGTTGAAAATGAATCTTCCTTTTAATTTCTACTAATCTTCTGATTCTGTGTTTGTGTGTCACTTAGTGAAGTTATTGCTAGACTTAGAATGAATCAGAAGATCCCCTGACACTTACAAAGCTATGTGACTTTAAGACCTCAGAGCTCAGTTTCTGCTACGAAATATGGGTCATAAATAAATCTCACAGGGGAGTTATTTGGACTTAGTAAATAACAGATTATGGTTGATTATGAAGCATAGTAGTTAATGGCAAAAACTAAAATTGAAAAAGCAAACTGAGGCCATTTTTTTTTTACTTGTGACATTGGGAAGTTATTAACATCTGTGCCTCATTATCTCATGTATAAAATAGGAATAATAAAACCTGCCTTATAGATTTGAGGGGTAGAGGAGATAACATGTAAAGCACTTTTGCACAGTATTTGACTTTAACCATATATTTTTCCAAAATGAGATTTGTTTTTCATTGTTTCTGTTATAAAATTGGAATTGTTTTTCCCAAAAGGAAAATAATTCTCAAATTCACAATTAAAAATATTTGGTGAGGGAGGAGTTAAATTAGATGTACACCCTATGAAACACTGGGTACGTAGCATTTTAGTTTTCTTGGTGGCACACTCTGGAAGGCTCTTCTACCTCTAGCTGGACTTACTTATCCATTATTGGCCATCTTAGGACATTTTTAACCATAATAATTCCTAAGGTGTTTCAGGATGATTAAGACCCCACCTCCAAGCTTTCTAAAATATTGTTCAGGGTTGGCTGGAGTGTGTAAAAAATCTGGCTTTAATTTAAACACACACACATTTCTGTTGAGTGTTCATGTGTTGTACTCCAGCCTGAAAATTCCTGAATTTTATTATTGTTTCTAGTTTGTTTTAAATTTGTGTTTACAGAGATCTTGTGGAGATAATAAAATAATTCAAGATTAAATAAACAGCAGTCTGATTTACTCCCCTGTATAGGTCCGCAAGCACATCAATGACCTTTATGAAGATCTGCGGGATGGCCATAACCTGATCTCTCTGCTGGAGGTCCTCTCAGGCATCAAACTGGTGAGCTGCTCTCTTCTTCTAATGAGTGACCTCACAGGTGTGGCCTTATGAATGATGTACTGGTTCACCTTGCTGAGCAGTTGGGCAGTGGCCATTGCTGCATGCTCGGTTTACGTGGGAGGAAGAAGTAGAAGAGATTATTATTGTTGGGCTTTATGTCTAATTCAGACTTAACAGTTTACATATGATGTGATTTTATCTTAATTCAAATTGATGTGTGATATATTCCCATTTCTTGATCAATTCAGGTGTCAGTTATATTCCTTTCATAACTGCATGCATTCTTCTTTTATTCATTCATAGATACTGGAGTATTTGGGGAATAGTAGATTGACATTTAAAGTTTTGAATAAGGTGTGTTTTTCTTTCTAGAGTTTTATTTCTAGTCTATGTAGACTTTTCCCCGTTTTCCCATTTATTGTCAATTATTTAGTTTTTTTGTATTCAGCTCAGGTCCTGAAGTTTACACTTAAAAGCCCAGGTGTTTTTAGTTATTTTTTTCAATTCATCTCACCTCCTTTCTATGATTTACTGAGATTCACAGGTTTGGAGAAATGCCAAAGTTGATATCAGCGTTGCCCTGGATGTAGTACATTTGGGCTCCTTGGAACATTTAACTATGCCAGCCTCCTCCCAAAATGTATTAAACAGTGCTTATGGGAGACACCTACATATCTGAGGGAAAATATTGTGTGAGTCTCTTGGCTTGTCAGATAATGGTTTTTATACTTGCTTTGTTTGCAGGATCAAAACAACCTCACTTGTCAGGCCATTGTTTTACATATTTGAGCCTTATGCAGTTTCTGTTTGATCTCTAGCATCATAGACAACATAATTTTCATTTAGAAAAGTCTAGGGTTGAATTCTGGAAACATCTATGAGGAAAGAGAACTAAAGAGAGGTGCACAGCTTGAGTATTCTGGGAAGCTCAGCCCATTCACTACCATTTTTAGTCATTGCTTGTTGTGTTTCAGGAACAGAATTTGGCACATTAGATTTTACCTCCTAAGTAATAATATTTAGCTTCTTCTAGGATTGGGTTTGGCTTCCCTTGGCCCCTTTGTTTTGGTTTCACATCATTTTTGCCTTGCAGTAGAATTAATGTTATTTTTTTTTTTTAATGTTAAATTTTTAATGGTTTAAAATGGACACATGCTGTTATTAACACAACCAGCACAGGATGAATTCTAGTTTTTCTCTAGCCCTGTTTATAAATCTCTTATGTATTCAGTATTTCACCTTCATTCTACTGGACTTTGCTTTTCAGTGCTTACCCAGTTATGTTTTGTGCTACTTACCTGGTATATTTGATGAACTTATAGTGATTCTATGTTGGAAAGTGCGTTTTTGGTGACATTGCTTACAACCACTCCAACCTAATTAGTTTTCCTAACCTTTGAATATGTACAGGTGTGTATGGAGATATTCATAAGGTATCATTCTCGCTGAAAATGATCTAATTATCTCTTTCACAGTTATTCACCTTATTTCTTTTCCCCTTCATTGATTCACAAAAGCTGAGAGGGTGGGTGGCCATGGAGAATTGCAGATGTGGTTTACCATAAGACATGTTTAATAAAACCATCTGTTCTGGTCTTGCATTTTTTGGATGTGGGATGGTATTTTCATCTTTTTGTTTGTTTAACATTGTATTCAATTCATTTCCCTTTCATTTTTGTGTTGTGCATTTCCTGTTACTCTGTCATGTCTTTGCCTTGGTTGGTGGCCAAAGGAGCCAGCAGGGCTGAAGACCCTCCGTCTGGTGAGCATGCCCTCCTGGCGCCATACAAACAACGAGGAGCAGGAGGAGGAAGATGATGATGATGTAGTAGGTCTTCCTGGCAATGCCAGCATCCTAGCTGGCAGGCACTGCAGGACCACCAGAGAGTCTGAGGTTTTCCAGGTCTCCAGTAGCTCAGTTACCAATTGCCTTCTTCTCTATGTACCTGGTACTTTGGGTCCCAAAGAAAGTGGTTAAAACTAATTGTGCCTCTGGCCACTGTAAGGTGATCCTGAAGTGGGATTATTTTGCTTATCTGAGAGTGGTTGGCACAGAAAGAATAATGGTGTTTGGAGGTGTCAAGTCCTTTTGAGACCTGGAGATCCATAGCTTTCTTGTGGCCTTGCTCTGTTGCCTGAATCCAGATTGCAGAATTGTGGAAAGTTTAATTGATAGCATGACAGTTAATTGTTCATCCAGACTAACTGGTAGGTACTCTCTGTTCACCTCTCTAGCCTCTAGTTTCTCACCACTCACCATGCCGTTTGTTTTCAAAACGGCCTGTTGTTTGCAAACCACTCACTGCATGGAGATATTCTGCCTTAGTCAGTGGCATCTCTAGTTGCTGTAGAGGACAGGGATTTAACTTGCATGCTCTAAAGATTATTTATTTTTGGTGGGGATTACATACACATACATTTTAGTTGTGTGGAAAGGGCATTTCCTGCTTGCAGGCCCTAAATTATAGCTCATGATCTTTCTCCAAAAAAAAGTACTTCCATTCCTTTTCCTCTTAAAGTCATCTTTTCACTTCATTGATCTCCCTTCCCATTGCCTTAGAATGTTTTGTTTTACAGGCTGTCATTCTTTAAGCCATATTTACAACAATTTAGCTGAAGTGATTAAGAAGTTCTTGCTAAAAAGATTTTTTCCTAAACCTTGACTTAAGAAGTTGCCTAGAGAGGCCTCCACCTCCTTGTAGATTATCCTAGTGAGGGAGCGTTGCTTAGAAGTGTTGGGGGTCACCCAGAGAAATGCCCCTGCCCTTATCTTTCCACCTGTTGGGTCACTCTTTGCTCATTTCAACTTGAGGGAAGGTTTCCTTTGCAGATGCCCACAACAGAGCTACTTTATATTTTATCAGCCTTTACTCAGTGCCAATTTGCCATTTACAAATAAATTGAGTGTATCTAGCAAGAGTGATGTTTTAGGCCCAATTTTAGGAAGAGGAAGCAACAATCCATTCCGGAAGTAGCTAGTCATCCCTGCATGTACCTGTTGGGCAAACAGGCTTTGTGTACTTCTGGAGAGTTGTTGAGCTATGGATAAAGCACCAGACGCACTGGATGGAGATGGGCTTTTCTTCTGTGGCTTGTGTGACATCCAGGATTAAGCGACTGTCAAAAATACTTTTTTGGAGGTTATCATGTTGAACATCCCTCCATCATCGAGGTTTTGTTAGCTGTGGGTGTTTCATACAGGGGTAAAGGGTAGCTTTCCTGCATGGACACCCATCTTTCTGGAAAATAGGTTTCTTTTTTATTTTTGCCTTTTATTTTAGATTTAAAAAACTTGTTTATTGAGCATATAACTCCTCATTCTATACTTTAAAATTAGCTACCTCTGGCTTTTTTATTTTATTTTATTTTTTTTTAACCAGGTTTGCAGTACAATTGGCTCTGTCCACTACTGTGCAATATGCAATTTGCACTTTCCACCCTTCCTTTATAATAGCATTTAACTTTGATTTTAGGAGCCACTGAGCTGAAGTCTTCATCCCTGTTAATCTCACATCTGTAATAGATTCTGCCACGTAAGACTGCAGAAGAACCTTTAGAGAAGCTGTCGCACTGGTTCAGCATTAGCAGTCAAAGTGTGCTGTGTGTTCATGGGAATTATAGTAGTGAACTAGGCCTTTTGAAAGCTAAGACAGCATGGCGACATAGACAGGTCCTACCATTGAAGTGTGCTTTACATAATGCTTCCATGCCTGGCTTCAGCCATGTGGAATTCTTTGTGGTCTGATGGTCTTTGAAACGAAAGTGGAAAGTGGTGTGCATGGGTAATCAATGTAGCTAAAATGAATACCCTCTTTTTTTGTTTGCAGCCCCGGGAGAAGGGCAGGATGCGATTTCATAGGCTGCAGAATGTGCAGATTGCCCTGGACTTCCTAAAGCGGCGAAAGGTAAAAGTATCCCTTGGGTCCCCCATTCAGCTGGCATTCAGTTCCTATTTAGGGAAGCCCTCAGTGCCCCTAGTAAGGCCTCAGTAATTGCTAAATCTGACTGACCCAGTTCTGAGTCTTACTTGCTAGCGAGCAATTGTATTATGGTTGAAGAAGTCATTTGGTAGAGCTTGTGGCCTTTCTGAGAGGGAGAATGTTATCAAAGAAGAGTTGGATGCAAAAGATGAAATTGTGTGGACCCACCTTAGATGGAGGTCAAAAGGAAGATGAAGGATAAACCAGCAAAGAAGATGGAAGAGTTACAGCACCCAGGGAGAGGGAAGACTAGAGTGCCATGTTATCATGAAAATCAGATGAGCTGATATCACTTCCTGGGTGAGGAAAAGGTCTTAGCTGTTAAGCATTGGTGACTTAGGAGAACACTTTTAATAGAGCAGAAAAGCGTTTAGAGTATATTGGACCTGGATATAGGAAGGGAAAAATAAGTTTATTACTCTCTTCATAAGGAGGGAAGACAGCAACACATTTTTTGATGGGAGAAACCAGTGAAAAGAAGACTGAAAGTGAAAATGAGGAGAATTAAGAGCCATTGAATGTTAAACTTAGAGATACCTTAAGAGATCTAGTAGTCCAGTTCTTTCACTTATAGCTGAGGAAACTGAGATCTAGATAGGTGAAATGACCTACTTCAAATCACAGAACAAGTTAGAGCAAAGCTGTGTCTCGAACCCAGGTCTCCTGACATGTAGTTTAATGCTCCTTCATGCTGTTTTCTGTGCACCATCCTTCTGCCCATTGCTTCCTAATTGATGGAACCAAGTCCAGGGATTGAGGAAGGAGATCCAGAGCACAGCCTGTGTGATTTTCTTTGAGGAAAAAAAAAAAAGAAAAATTCTCTCTTCTGAGATACAGAGAAAGGAAGGATGGATAAAGATACAGAGATGGTTTGTGTTGGAGAGGAAGATGGGTGAGAGCATCAGGGAGTTCATCTACTTAGAGCTCTATGGAGAAGATCTGGGATAGCTGCAGTTGCTAGGCAAGAGCAGGGGTCAAGAGAACATTAAATGGTGTGCATATTTTTGGAGTTCATTTTTTGTCACTCTTACCACAATTCTTATTAACTTGGGAAATTTTCTTGCTGTGTGCTCCCATAGCAGTTCACTCCTAATACAGTACTTATGCAATATGCTATTTCTCTGTTTATTCTAATGGACTATAGGCCCTGTGAGGACAAGGAATATGATCTCACTTAACATTTCCATTTTCATCACTTGTCATAAAAATGGTTCATAATAAGCGCCTCATAAACATGTGTTGAAATAAATTGATAAATGAAGAGTAGCAGGAGTTGGAGGCTGAAATGTGTAGGGAAGTGGAGAAAGTAGCACTGAAATATCTTGTGTGTAGACTTAGAGGAAACCAGAGGGGGCTTTAATGAGTAAGGTAAATGGAGAGGGATTGATTGGCTAGAAGTAAGAACCAAGAATAGACTTGGTTACTATGATAGAAAGAAAATGTCAGCAGGCAAGAACAGTGGACTCAGAGTTGGGTAGAGAGAACTCTGAAATAGTTCTTAGCAATGGTGGAATTACTAAGTTGTAGCTGCAGTTTCCGAAGCAGAATAGAAGTGAAAGTCGTCATAGTTGAGAAGGCAGATGAATTGTGCAGCTAGGGTGTTACTTGAAATGAGTGCTAAAATTGCCAAGAAAGGTGGTAGAAGGGCAGCTTCTCCAGCCCCCAGAGGGTGACTGAAATACAGAAAAGGGAAAGAACTTGTCCAGGTATCTTAGTCATTCAGGCTGCTTTAACAAAAATAGCATAGACTAGGTGAGTTACAAACAACAGAAATTTCTTCTCACAGTTCTGGAAGCTGGGAAGTCCAAAATCAAGGCAGATTCAGTGTGTGGTGAGGTCCTGGTTCAGAGATGGCTGTCTTAACTGTGTCCTAACATAATGGAAGGGGCAAGGGAGCGCTCTTGGAGTCTCTTATACAAGAGCACTAAGCCCATTCCTGAGAGCTGTACCCTTATAACATAATCACCCCCAAAATGCCACACCTCTAACATCATCAGATTAGGTGTTAGGGTTTAACATGCATTTTGCAGGGACACAAGCATTCAGTCTATATAGTACTGGTCACTGTTAGTATAAGAAAAACTGAGGCTTCTGTTTGAGGTCACTGGGGTTCATTAGACATGCAAATTTCAGTTCAGTTGAATAGATAAAGGGAGGATAGTTTGCCATAATCAAACAGGCAGGGACTCCGGAAGGGTTTGACAGGAAAGCCTCACAGGAGTTGAGGTGAAAGTAGGCTGATTTTCCTGAGCCACTGTTGGCTTCAGCACTGGAAGTCTCATGTCCCAGGAAACCCCTCAGTTTCTAGCTCACTGAGGGGGGTTGATCACCTAGCTGGGGACAGACAGTCTGTGTGTCTGTGCATATTGTGTTGTTTTGAGATTGTGAGATTTTAGAAGTAAGGCAGATGCTACAGGAGTCATGAGCAGGTGGGGATGGCATATCTGTGACTAAGTGGATGGAAATGGAGGCTGGAGCAGGCCAAAGACTAATGAGAAAGGAGAGGCAACCTCCCCAGCCTTAAAAAAGAAAAAAGGGCTGTGATGACTTAATAACAAAGCAAGTCATAATATCATGTGCTTGTGAGGTTGCTTTGTTGCTGGGAACGTTAAATGGTAACGCTGGAAGATAGTTTAGCAGTTTCTCATAAAGCTAAACATACCATATGACCCAGCAATCTCACTCCCAGGAATTTACCCTAGAGAAATGAAAACATATGCTTACAAAAAAGCCTATACATGAATTTAGGAGCTTTATGCATAATTGCTCCAAGAAGCAACCCCAGTGTTTTTCAGTTGGTGAATGGTTAAACACTACAATGTATTGATACAATGAAAGATTGCTCAGCGATGAAAAGAGCAAACTATTGATACAATCAACGACTTGGATGGGGATCTTGAGGGTATTGTCTTGAGTGAAAAGAAGAGTCAGTATCAAAAGATTATATACTGTATGATTCCATTTATCGGACATTCCGGAAAAAAGCAAAACTGGGACCAGATCAATAGTTGCTGGGAGTTAGAGGTAGGGGCAAGGTTTGACCACAAAGAAGCCACAAGGGGTCACCTTTTTTTGGTATGATATGGAACTGTTCAGTTATTCTGATTGTGTTAGTAGTTACACAAATCATACATGTGTTAAAACTTATAGAATTTAACTATATAAATTAGTTTAACTATATATAAATGAAGAAAACATAAAAATGAAGTAAAAACAAAAGTCATAGAACTCTGAGACCAGCTTTTCTTTATTTTTCAGGTGAAACTGGTGAATATTCGCAATGATGACATTACAGATGGCAACCCCAAGCTGACCCTGGGCCTGATCTGGACCATAATTTTGCATTTCCAGGTAGGGTCTGTGAAGTTTAGGGTCCCTGTTGTGTGGTTTTTGACATGGCCTAGAAAGAACTAAAAGTTGCACTGCCTTCCGTAGGTAGACTAAGACTTTCTTTTCTATATTTGGCAGTGAACAAGGGTTAAGAGTGGGGGTTGGAAATGAAGATAAGGATTGGCCTGGAGATAAAGCAGTTGAAGCCTAAACCCAGAACTTCCTAATCATTTTCATGATCAAATGGGTGGGATTTTTTTCACTTGTTTTGCTTGGCCTTGTCATCAGCAGTCTGGTTATTAGAAACCTGCTCCTCTGAGTCAAAACTGGCTCTTTAGGTACTCAGAGTATAAGGGGTGGGGAAAGATGTTGGTTGTGATGCCTTAAAAGGGTGATGTGAAGGCTTATTTTTCCTGCTTTGATGTAGACTTGTCTCTAATGATCTTAAAATGATCCTGGTTAATTATAGCACTGTCTTAGTCATTTGGGCTGCTGTAACAAAATGTCATCATAGATCGGGTGGCATAAACAACAGACATTTATTTTTTTGTAGTTCTGGAAGTTGGAAATCTGAGATCAGGGTGCTGTATGGTTGTGTTCTTGGCGAGGTCCCTCTTCCTGGTTATGTCCTTTACTTGGTGCATGCATGCAGAGAAGGAGATCTTGTGTTTCTTCATCTTTTTAAAATGGCATTAATTCTGTTATGGAGACTCTACTCTCATGACCTCATCTAACTAATTACCTCCCAAATGCCACACCTACAAATACAATCACATTGGGGGCTTGGGCTTCATATGAATTTTGAGGGGATACAAACAGTCACTCCATAACAAGCACCCTAGTGACTGGGTTTGTATATGTGTTTGTAAGCACAACCTTGTAGCATTAGCCCTACCCAAGAGCAGTGGCATCCTGGTTGTGTTCATATAGTCACATGGCCTTCATAAGAAGGGTAATCCTTTTCAACTAAATACAGCCCCATCTTTATGAAAAGATTTGTCTTGAATCACTTTAGCACAACTAAGCAAAGATATTTTCCAGACAGCTCTCCAATACCCAATCACTGTACAGGAGGCTGATACATTAGAGGGAGCACTTCTTGGGCAGGTGGGAAAAGAAGGCTAATAATAATTACAGTATTTCAAGGCTCTGATTTCAGGGGCTGAGGCCATTATGATGTCTTACTTGGGGAGCTAGTGCCATCTGCTGGTTGAAGATGGAACAGTGGGTATGCCAGAATTCTTAAGAACCTGAGACAATTCTGAGTTTAGGGATTATTTATTTCTTAGGGCTCTGGTTTGGAGCAAATGCTGGCAATTGACAGCATGGGTAGGCTTAGGGAAATGAGAAGGTAATCTGCATTTTTGTGGAACCACGAGGTGGCCCTAGGCATGCTTTAGCTGTAGGGATAACCAGGAACTTGAACTTGGCAAGGTGCTCCTTTGCACGGTGGGAACAGAACCCCTATGAACAGAGGATTTTTTTTTTTTTTTTTTTTTTTTTAATAGCAACTGTACACAGTGGATAAGGCGCCGGCCTGTGAACCCAAAGGTCGCAGGTTCAATTCCCCAGCCAGGGCACATAACCAGGTTGCAAGCCAGGTCTCCAGCCAGGTCTGTAGCTGGAGGCAGGTGAAAGGCAACTGTACATTGATGTCTCTCTCCCTCTCTGCCTCTCTCCCTTCCCTTCTCTCTAAAATAATGAAATAAAGTTTTAAAAAAAATAGCAACTGTATTTTTACCATGAATCTGCCCTCACTGTGTGACCAATGTTATCCTCATAGGTGTGAGGTAAAAGGAACCTGTCCACTGTGTCTCTGTTTACCCTGACTACAACCAACAATCTTTAAAAAAGAAACTTAGGAGCAAAGGAATCAAAACTGAATTGATTAATTAAAATGTTGCTGAGACAGAAGAGATAGGGTAATGGAGCTGTTCTTATTCTGAAGAGCTCAGTCAAGAATAGTTTTCTCTCTTTAAAAATTTGTTATGAAAAATTTCAAACATTTATAAAAGGAGAGAAAATGGTATCAAGAACTGCACTAGCTCAACAATTATTAACTCATGACCAATATTATTTCTTCACTCCTCAAATCCCAGTAGTTTAATTTAAAAAGAAATCCCATATTTCATATAATTTCATTTGGAAGTATTTAAGTGTGTATCTCTGGAAGATACTGTTTTTAAACTTTCATATTTTTAAAGATTTTATTTCTTTTTAGGGAGAGGGGAAGGGAGGGAAACAGAGACGGAGAAAAACATTGTTGTCCTTCGGTTGCCTCTCAGGTGCCTGGGAACTGAGGACCTGGCCAGCAATCCAGGCATGTACCCTGACTGGGAATTGAACCAGCAACCCTTTGGTTCACAGGCCAGTGCTCAATCCTCTGAGCCACACCAGCCAGGGCAGATATTCTTTCTTTTTTTTCTTTCTTTCTTTCTTTCTTTTTTTTTTTTTAATTTTATTGTTGTTGTATTACATCCATCCCCTTTTTGCTCCCCTCTGTCCCCCTCCCCACCCACCCATTCCCCCCAAAGTCAATCCCACCTGTTGTCCATGTCCATGGTTCCTTAGACATTCTTTTTTAAACAAATCACAATGTTATAGTGCTATAACAATTACTAATTTCTTAAAATCAAATATGTGATCAGTGTTCAGATTTCTCCAGTTATCATTAAAAAAAAAAAAAAAAACAAAAATAAAAAAGGCTTGTCTGCATAAGAATCCAAACAAGATTCACATTGCATTCCATCTCCTTGCAATTTATGGAAGAAATCAGGTATTTTGTCCTATAAGGTTTATAAAGGTGCTGATGGCATCTCTGGGATGTCTTCTAACATTGTCCTTTATCCCTCTGTTGTATTGCCTACAAACTGGTGGTTTAGAGCTATACCTGGAGCTTAGTTACAGTCAGATTCATTGGGTTCCCTGATATTCTCCAGAGGTGACCAATGGAAGTTTCCTGGTTGATTTCTTTCCCCCTGAGTATTACTATGACTCATGGATTTAAAAAAAAAAATAGGCTTTTAAATGCATTTGCATCACTACAGCTATTATTCTTTCTAACACTCAAACTTCATCATTGGCCAGTAAGGGCCTTTTCGAGTTGGCATGACCCCATACTCTGATAATTTCCTTCTTTTCTCATGAGATGAGATGTTCCAGACTCTTTGTACATATATTTTCTGTCCCAGACTTGAAATTAGCAATTTCTCAAAGGAGCTCTAATTCTTTTTGACAGTCTGAGAGCTACTCCTGGATTATTGTTTCTAGGCTTTTATTATAGACAGAGCTGCCAATATTGTATTTTTCTTTTTCTTTTAAAAATATTTTATTTACTTTTACAGAGAGGGGAAGAGAGGGAGAGAAACATCAATGTATGGTTGACTCTCATGCACCCCCAGCTGGGGACCTAGCTGGCAACCCAGGCATATGCCCTGATTGGAAACTGAACCTGCGACCCTTTGGTTCACAGGCCAGCACTCAATCCATTGAGCCACACCAGGCAGGGCTGTATTTTTCTTTTTTTAAAAAATCATGAATTTATACTGATATTTCTAATTCAAATTTAGAATACAGAGTTTTATGTGACCTCTTTGATTTTACATGGGGTGGCAAAAGTAGGTTTATAGTTGTGAATACACCAAACACAGAGTTAATAAAACTATTGTAATAATTGTACCATACATGTCTTTTTTATACAAATGAGTGTAAATCTACTTTTGCTCACCCCTGTATTTGTATCCATTTTTTTCTAAAGCTGAAAATCTTGATCCTAACCACAGTAACACATCACATCTTTCCATTTCCTTACACATAGGTACACATATGTCTGTAAAATGATACATATTTGAATAAAAATAACAATAACAATATGATTACTGAGAAGTTTACAATTTCTTCACAAGTTTTTGTCCTTAGTGTATTTTCCTAAGGATGTCCAAATAATTGTACTTTAAAATCAAGGGGATGGATGTAATACAACAACAATAAAATTAAAAAAAAAAAAATTAAAATCATGTGAAATAATTTCTCTCTGTGTTGTTAAGCCAAAAATTCAGTACCTAATTAGGTTCATTTGTTTTTATTTGCTTTCAGTTCTTAGGGATTATTTTTTCCCTTTCAATTTTATTTTTTATTATATAGATTATATATTTACATCATTTTAAAGGGAAATTTTATGAAGTGAGTGCAGGGTGTATTCAGAGAATTCTAGTGTCCATCTTTGCTCCCTCTATCCTGTTTATTCCCTTTCCCTGTACTTAACTAACTTTTAAAAAACATCTTTTTGATTACCATTCATGTTGTTTTATTTTATGAAAATAAATACTTTAAAAAATATTTATTAAGGTGTATTTTACATATTATGAAATTGACCCACTTTCATTGTATATTTTAATGATTTTTATGAGTCATACAACAGTCACCATAATCCAGTTTTAGAGCATTTTTATCATCCCAGTATAATCCCTCTTGCTCACTTACAGTTCTCTATTCACATCCCCAGCCTTAAGCAACCACTAATCTATTTTCTGTCTCTTTAGATTTTCCTATTCTGGGCATTTCACTTAAATAGAATCACGTATGTGATATTTTGTGCCTGGCTTCTTTCACTTAGCATATCTTTAAGGTTTATCCATGTTGTAGCATATATCAATGCTTCATACCATTTTATTGCTGAGTAGTATTCTATTATATGGATATACCATATGTTTTTCTGTTCAGCAAGTGATAGACATTAGTCTTTTTTTTTTTTTTTTTGCTATTATAAAATGTTGATATGAATATTTGAGGACTAGTCTTTGTGCGGATGTATATTTTCATTTCTCTATTTCTCTTGAATATATGCCTAAAAGTGGAATTACAGGGTTGTATGGTAAGTTTTATGTTTTTTTGTTTGTTTATTTGTTTGTTTTTTGAGATTTTGTTTATTTATTACTTTCAGATAGACAGGGAGGGAGGAAGGAATGGAGAGAAACATCAATGTATGGTTGCCTTTCACCTGCCTCTAGCTACAGACCTGGCTGGAGACCTGGCTTGCAACCTGGTTATGTGCCCTGACTGGGGAAACGAACCAGCAACCTTTGGGTTCGCAGGTTGACACCATTTCATGAGCCACATCAACCAGGGCCATATAACTTTTTAAGAAACTGCCAAACTGTCTTCCAAAGTGGCTATTGTACATTCTCACCATTAAAAAAAAAAAAATTATTTTTATTTGTTTTTATAGAGAGAAGAGAGGGGAAAAAACTATGTGAGAGAGAAACATTGATCTGTTGCCTCTTCTATGCACCCCAACCAGGGACCAGGCCCACAGCCCCCGCATGTGTGTTGACTGGGAATTGAACCAGCAACGTTTAACTTTCCAGGATGATGCTCAGCCAACTGAGCCACCCTGGTCAGCGCTCCCACCGTTAATGTATGAGGGCTCCTGTTTCTCTACACCTTCACCAACATTTGTTGGCCTTTCTTTAGATTGTGGTTTTAGTTTGCAGGAAAAATGTATTCTTTAACTGAATTTCACAAACATTTACTGAGAACCATCTATGAGCAATGGGAGTCACAAAATTGAATTAGATACAGAGTCAATTCAATTTGACTATATAAATCAAGGGAAAACCAAGAGACATACTATAAAATGATAGAGATTTAAAGAATCAGGGAGGTGTAGGAGAGGGAGGTGGAACATATAACATGCACTTAGTAACTCACTTCCAGGGCTTTCGAACCAGCCCACTGCTCCTGTGCCCTGTTGCCAATGCCACTGGAAGATATAAGCAGCTCTGGCTTTGTCTTCTGCATACTTATTGGCTACCTGCTTTTTTCTTTCGCTGTTTCAGCATAGCAGAATGTGTATTTTATCTTCTCATAGAGGGAAGCTTTGCTGCCAGAGTATTTTCCCAGATGCAACTAATTACTAATTCCTTTCTTGGCTGTTTTTGAAGTCTTGGTGTTTGCTTATAGTATTAGCTAAGTGTTTGGGAGCGTGGGAAAAGTTTCCTTGTCTGCAAAGCTTTTGGTTGGCTAATAAAGGATTATACATATACGTAGAGTCTCCAACCTCCTTGTCTTCTTTAGAAAGGTTGTAATATGTATCTTACTAGTTATGTATTGTGTAGTTTTCTAGTCTTTTATTATGGCAAGTCTGTTAGCTGTTTTCACCAAGAACACATGCTATATAAAGCAAAATGGAAATGTAGGGTAGAGCCATCAAATGTTAGGAGATCAGTAAAATAGTCATTCTAGTTGACTCTGTTATTGGTGCTAATGACATAGAACAGTGATATAGATATAGGCCATGGCTGTCATAACAAGAGAGTATTCAATTGTAGGAGAGGCTATTCCAAATAAATTTGCTACTGCTAATGACACTGGCAGTATTGATAATTTCATAAAGGTTTTATGGTTTCCAGAATGTTTTTTAACACATTAAAAAGATACGTGCTACATGGTAGGGATTCTTTTTAAGTTTTTAGTTACGAAATTTTCAAGTATTCAGAAAAGTATAGAACACATCTTCGTGTACATGTTCACCTTCAAAATTTAACAAACATTAACATTTTTGTTATATTTGCTTCAGGTTTTTTTCCTCTTTAAGGAACTAAAACATTTCCAATAACAGCCAATATTCTTGCTCTTTCTGACCCTAGGTCAGTACTGTCTTGAAGTTGATGTATATCGTTCCCATAAATGCTTTTGCACTTTTATAACAAAAGAGGTATTCATAAACAATATGTGCTATTGTTTGGATGTTTTTGTATTTGACACAAAGAGTATCTTCTGCATATCTGCTTTTTTTTAATCTAAATTTTATTTTTGAGGTTTATTCATGTTGATAAAGAGGACCTGACTTGTTCATCTTCAGTAATTTATGTGGACTGTAATGTGAGCAGAGCCCCTGTAGCTGTCGGACAGCTATTATTTGCAGTCTGCTATTTACTGGAATGTAGAAGGCATTCATTCCTGCACTTAAGATCTGTGGACATGTGTCCTGATGAATATAGGCAAGAGTGTGCTTTAGGTAGATACCTGGACCGTTTTTACTGGGTTGTACACATCCTTTTTGTTTTTGTTTTTTAATATTTATTTATTATTTTTAGAGAGAGGGGAAGGGAGAGAGGCAGAGAGGGAGAGAAACATCAATGTATGGTTCTTTTATTTTGCCAAATTACTCTCGGAAGCCTGTTAACTTAGTGTTGCGTTAGATAATACCTACTACTGTTTAACATGTTTATGTTTATATGTGTATGGATCTCTGCACTAGGATGCAAGCTTAATAACAGAAGGGATTTTGTCTCTTTTGATGTTTTCTTTGACTGGCATGGAATAGGTACTCAGTAAATACTTGTTAAGTGAACAGATGTTTTATGAATTTGATCTCAAAGCACTGTGGTACAGTAGACCTAAGAAATAGACCATGATGTCTATTTTCCTGTGCTATTTGTTGATGAGCAAACCAACAGAGACCAAGGGACTTTTTTGAGTTATACACACCCAGATACTAATAATAGGATTTCTGGTCTCATCTCTCAGTTGTTTATTAAGTCCTAGTGTATATCTAGCACTCTGAAATTGAAAAACTTCAGGGAGTTCAGGTCAAGAACGATCTTTTTTTTTCTTAAAAAAAAAACAAACAAACCTCTTACTGTATTTTTTCCATTTCCATTTAGTCCCCTCACACCCCCTACCCCTGACCCAAGCATGATCTTAGCTGGGTACATCTGAGGTATACTGTATAGTGCTTGATACTTAGCATATAGGTGAGGTACCATTCACATTTGTGGAATGAAAAGAAAGAGTGAGGTCTTCCACTCTGGCTGTCTTTGTGGGAGATGTATGGCAAGTTAACAGTTAATGAGAAAAAGCCGAAGGAGAAGACAGAAAAAATGGGGAGGCCTTAAAAGTGCTTTCCGAGAAGGAAGCAGTCCACTTGTTAAGAGTTCGGGCTAAATGAGAAAAAGACCTAAGGAAAAGTCCCAGCGACCAGTTAACTTAGTTAAATAATGGCAGCAGAGCTCCTGCAAATAAAGACACATTCAAACTTTGGACCTTGGAACATACCTTTTTCCATAGAGGCTAGTCAAGAAAAAGAGTATATTAGGACCCTGGTGGTGGTGGAATGTCTCGTAGCTTTTAGCTCTGATAATAAATGGGAAGAAAGGGATTTACTGTAGAATAGGCACTGAGCCAAGCACTGAAGAGACATTATCTCGTTCACCCTTTCCAGAGCCCCCTAAGAAGGTGGCAGCATTCCTACCTTACAGGTAAGGAAACTGAATCACCAAGCAAGTTAACAGAGCAGGGAATTTGAACCTAATCCTACCTAACTAGAGCCTCTCTGCTCCTGGTTAGACCAGCTTTTCTTTGGAGCCAAAGGAAGTAAAGGCCTGATCTGTCTGAATATATGCAGAAGTTTAAAAATGAAAATGCTCCTAGAAGTAATAAATGTGCTTGGTTCTGTCAGGCTTCTCAGAAAAACCCTATAGCAGCAGCAGCCATATTAAAGAGCTGTCTTTCTTGGCCCTGAGTTGATCAGTTTCAGGAATTTGGTTTGCTTATATTTCATGAATAAAATTCAACCTTAGGCCTTAGGGAGAATATAAACTTAAAAGTTCCAGTTCTCTTGCCCTGGCTGGTGACACAGTGGATAAGATGCCGGCCTCTAAACCCAAAGGTCGCTGGTTCAATTCCTAGCCAGGGCACATAACCAGGTTGCAAGCCAGGTCTCCAGTCACGTCCATAGCTGGAGGCAGGTGAAAGGCAACCATAGATTGCTGTCTGTCTCCCTCTCTGCCTCTCTTCCTTCCCCTCTCTCTAAAAATAATAAAATCTAAAAGAAAATAAAGTTCCAGTTCTCTTCATTGAAGGAATGAAGACCTGCTTAGAGAATTATATTGGAATGTCGTAATTTTTGCTGATTATATGATTTCTGGTAGTCTAACAAAGTTTCAGGCCCATGCTAATCTTCTTGTCTTGTTTCTTGCCATGGTGCCTTGGTTTATGATGGTCAACAGATGGTGCTATGGTTTTGTAGTCAGCCTCAGGAAAGAGGCTCAAGAGAGATACCTACTGCAGTTTTGGAGCAGTCAGGGAATCTCTAGGGTCTCAAAATGGTTATTTAGGAGCTGTTGATTTAGGGCTTCTCATTGCTCTCCTTTTGTGCAGGACAATTTTCAAGTTTCCCAGAAAGGTGGATAGGGCTATATGATACAAGTCTTTAGGGCTGACATAGCTAGAGCCCATCAGGCTACATCTCTCTGCTGTGTGGCTTGGGATCCTACTGGTATAGACTAAAGAGCTATAACCAAAAACAAACTCTATAACCTGTTTCTTTCCACTCCATTCAGAGCTCTTTGGGTTGTGATGGTACCTCATCTGTCACACATTAGACTAAAAATTGGGTGGGCAAATCCCATTGACATAATGGTAACTTTTGAATTAACTTCTTAGGCCTGTTCTGCAGACTTCCTGCCCTATTGCAATTTCCCTTCCCTACCTCCAAATAGCAAGTGTTATTTCTTTGAGTCCTTGGCTCAAGGGAGTCTAGTTGCCAGCTTAGAACAGTGGGGAATCTTCCTGTTTTACTTAACTGAGTGCAGACTTCCATCCCTGCCTCAGCTAGAAGCTAGTGTGACATGGGGTTAAAATTTAAAATCTTAAACAGGAGTTCATGTTCTGGCTTTACCACTTATTAGCTATATAGCCTTGAGCAGATTAATCACTTTTCTTAATCCTTCGTTTCTCTATCTGTCAAGTTTGAAATAATAGTTTTGACCTTTTATAGTTAATGTGAGAATTAAATGAATCCATAGCTTAGCACAGGGCTTAGCACATAACAAATGCTGAAACAGTGTTAGCTATTAGTAGCAGCAGCAACTACTGTTGTCACATGTCTCAGCAGAGACTCTGCCTCTCTGTCTTGTTTGGAAGTGGTGTCCAGATCCTCGACTCAGAACTGGTTTCTGGGTATTCCCTGTGTATTGTTGATCAGCAGATTTAACAGGTCTCTCTCTTTCCTTCCCTTTCCTTCTTCTCTCTCCCTTGCTCTCTCCCCTTCTCTCTCTCTCAAAGGGAAATAAATGCTGCAATTCCTTAACTGAGAATTAGGCTCTAGTCTCTCTTAGGTTATAAGGTTATAATTTGATTAAAATAATTTTATTTCTGACCTGAAAAAAATAGAGACTGTGTTTATCTTGCTTGATATGTTCTTAAGACATTGCGGTACAACAAATGAAATCTATTTCCTCTCAGAGTCTGGGGGCCAGAATTGCAGCACCCCCAGCCCAGGTGGTTCTTGGCCCTTTCCTTCCTGGTTGGTTCCAGCAAGGCTGGTTTGCGTTTCCTCTTTCTTCTCCTCCTCCTCCCTCCTTTACCTTCTCTCATGGCCTCTCCCCTTTCCCCCTCCCTTTTCTCTTTACTCTTACAATCTCCCCCTCCTCCTTGTCCTCCCTAATTTCTTCTCTCCCCTGGTGTCTAGCTCCTTTTTGCTTTCTGTTTGTGTTTCTGAGGGCAGTGCTCCAATTACCTCATATTTGGAGAGAGGAAGCTGCAGCCAATCCGGTTTCTGTCTGCTTTTAGGTCAAGTGATTTCTGAACTGCAGTGAGATGCTTTGAATTTGTCTTGTTGCAGCTCTGAGCCCGTAAGATGGCTGTCTGAATCGGCAGCGGCTAGAAGAGACAGAGAGAGGCGGGGACGGAGGGAGAAAGAACTGGAGGGATTGCCGGCATAGTGCATGTTTTAAAATGTGCATCTAATCCAATGAAGCCAAGGTTGGGATTTCTGTGGGATCCCAGGACCAGCTTAGCCGTGTTTTTGCTAAGATTAAGAGAGGAGAGCGATGGGAAATTCACTAGGCTGTGTTAAGGAGCCGAAAGATTCAGTAGCTATTCCTGAGAAGGCTCCTATATCTCCTAAGAAAAGGGTTCGGTTCAAAAGGAAGTGGAGGGGGAAGAAAACCCCTACTCCAGAGTTATCTCCTAAGGAAGAACCCTTGCAAGGAACTGGAGTCATTGAAGAGACAGAAACCCTAACGAAGTTAATAGTGAGTGTCCGAAAGGAGGAAGGAGTGGGTGGGGTAGAACATCCCCCGACAGACATTTTAGTGCCTGGGGACCCGGCCCCCAGCTCGGGAGAGGGAGATCAAGGGATGATCGTGCAGGTGAAAGAGCGATTCCAGGGGGAGATCCAGACTGCCCACCTTTTGCTAGAGAATGAGTCATCAGTTGCCGGAGGTATATGGGATTCCCTGGAAGAGGGGATGACTGTCATTGCTCACCTGCTTGATAACCCAGCAGAGAGGGATTGTGAGAAGTCAGTGAGCCAGCTGGTGGAATTTCCGAGGACAGCATCCTGCAGCAGCAGAGCCGTGCTGCTGCCTTTGCAAGGGGAAACTGCAGTGGCGAAAGCAGATACTCAGCGTGGATATCAGAGCAGCACTTCCCCCCGGAAGGATTACCCCACCAACACGGGAGATGAAGACCAACTTTCAGAGGGCTGGAGTGCTCAAGGAGGAACCAAGGATATTTTAAGCACCCCTGAGACAGGTTCCTGGATTGCAGGGCGTTCTGTCCCTTCATCACTGTTGGAGCAGCTGAGAGGCCGTAGACGCACAGAGCCTGCCCATGTGGGTCAAGTATTGCCCCAAGGTCCCAGATTGCCTACTTCCCCAAGTGGTTTGTCCACCAGTGGCATGACTCTGAGCATTAAGCCCTCCTCCTCTGGCTATGGCAGCGATGGGCCACACTTACATGGGATCCAACCTAAAGATACAGAACCTGAAAAGAGCTCCACGACATTCTCAGAAGAGGATGGCACCCTTTCTTTGGAGGCAAGCCACACCCCATCATGGGGTCTGGAGGAGGTAGGTGGGCATGCCCAAGAGATATGCAAACAGCTGTTTGGATCGCTGGCCATCAAACTTATTAAAAGTGGGGTATGGTAAGCAGTGAGGATCTTGGGGCTTCTTCTCAATCTTACCACTATGTCAAGAAACTGGGAGTTAGTGACTGCTAGGCTTGGCAAACAAAATCTATTTCAGGTCTGCCCCTGGATGCTTGGAACTAAGTCCTGTCGTCTCTGAGGGACCCCTGATTCTGCATAACCATGCAGCATAA
Organism: Noctilio leporinus; assembly: GCA_004026585.1. Lineage (NCBI taxonomy): Eukaryota > Metazoa > Chordata > Mammalia > Chiroptera > Noctilionidae > Noctilio > Noctilio leporinus. The sequence continues at coordinate 73,192 of PVIW01006438.1, forward strand.
TGCCCAGGTTGTCTGGTGGGGTTATCTCTCAAGATGCAGTGCTAGTTGGCACTTATTCTCAGGAAGGTCTATTTATGTTTCCCTGCCACAAGAAGTTTATGGTTTATGTAGTACAAAGGATGAGGGAGGTCTAGGCAAGTCTCTGAAATGAGTGGAGAAAGGGTGAGGAACGTTGGAGGGCTGAGGCAGCTGTCTTCAGTGTAATTGCTCTTCTCAGAAGAATGATGCTCTTACTAGAGCTGATGCAATCCCACTCCAGTGAGGACATAGCTGGTGACAATACTCATTCAGTATTTGTAGAGATGTACAGGGCCAATCCTTTGGTTTCTAATTCTGGCATTAGAGAAAAGGGACATAGAGTTGGAGATTAGTACAGAGCAGTTTTAAGGTTTGAGCCTAGAAAAAGTTGTTTTTTTCTGATTAGATTTGTTTACGGCTCTCACAAGTTTCTGTTAGTGAGTTCTCTATCAAGGCATGGGTGGTGGTAATAGTGATGGTGGTGGGTGCTGGGACTGTTTTTATAGCCAAGGACCAAGTGAGACCTCAAGAGATCTGGACACTAAGAGGAAGGTAGGAGGACTCAGCAAGACCCTGGGTGGCACAGTGAGTGAAGTTACAATTCACCAATGACTGAAGAACTTTTGTTGGCATGTCAGCCTCTGCAACAGAAGAAATAAACACTCTAGAATCCCAGAGCAGCAAGAGGTGGAAGATGAAGTAGGGCATTTTCCTTGCTGAGATGTAGGGCAGCCTCCTTGATGTCTGCAGAATAGGCATGCAGCCTACCTGATGTTGCCCTGCTCGCCACCAACAGTGTGAGCTGAGGAGAGACACTCATTCTGTGCTGATGTGTTTGCACTGCCTCCTTTGGGAATTAATTTCCCCCATAGATAGACCCATCTCAGCGGCCTTTGTTATTAGTGTTTGGAGACTGCCAACAGTTGCAAGGAAAAGTGGTCACTGAAAAATATTCATTATCTGGTTAGGAGGCTTCCTTGTGTGTGTGTGTGTGTGTGTGTGTGTGTGTGTGTGTGTGTGTATGAGAAGGTGGAAATGATTGCAAAGAGGTTGCTGGGACGGGGTGTCCGTGTGTGAGTTTTATCAAATAAGGGAATATCAGAGTCAGTTTTTATGTTTATATGGAATGGATATAGAATATTTGGGGATAAAACCATCTGCTGAACTAATTAATTGCTCTTTTAATACCGCTAGCATTACATTAAAGTTGTGGGGACATCATAATATTTCAGGATTCATGCTCATAAGTGAGTGTGGAACTTTCCAGCAAGTTTGTGGAGTATAAAGTTTTAAGGGACTCATAGTGGAAATCTAGATAATGGACTGTAAGGTGACTGGCACTTTCAGTACAAGATTTCTTCCCTGGGAAGGGAAGGTTCCAAACCACTCCATGAGGAGTATTAAAAGAGGACCATGATATGTAGTTTGACAGTATTGATAGTGGTGTGACTCTTTTGCTGTTCAGTATATGAACCAAATTAGTATATGTCATATCCTGGGCAGCCAAGCTCTGCATCTCACCCTTTCTACCCTTTTATATCAGACACAGATTAGTTGGCTATAAAGCTCAGCCCAGGCTGAAAAACTAAGTGACTGTCAACTGAGGTGGCTGCACTGTTTCTGAGACTCTGTGTCCATTGTGTGATGTGGCGACCACAGACTGATCATCCTATACGGCAGATAAGAAGTTATTTCTCAAGATAAATGTGAAATCCCTACAGATTGCAAGTCCTTAAGGCAAAAGGGCCTGGGAACCTCTTTAGTCTCTGAAGGAATTATCTTCAGGGAGTGGCTCCCTTACCCGCAGGCTATTCACATCCTGAGGACAACCGCACTAGGAAAGACAGAGGCAGCTTTCTGACTTTGCAGGCCTGTAAAATATGGGCTGAGACTCCAGGAGGAAGCATCTGACTGGAGCCTGAATCCCTCTGCTGAGGGCGAGAGCACTGGGAGGACACTGGTCAGGGGAGCAGCTGCAGCTAGTCACACCAAGTTCTTCCTTGACAGCTGGCAGCTCAAGAGTGGATTGGGGGTGTGTGTGCCTGTTTTGCTTTTAATATGTTAGAGTAGTAACCCTCTTCAGAAAATAATTCCAAGTTCCAGAGTAGTGCCTGTCCTTGGTATAATTCAGCCCATATAGTCTCTCTTGTTGATCAGTTCAGAGCATGTCAATGAGAATGGGACCAGGCTTTGGCCGGACATAAACTTTGCAGTGGGCTTTGTTTCTGTTCAGGATAGAGAGAAATAGAAACTTGTAATTCTTATGAGTACAGGGTATAGATATAGAAGATAAATGGTCTGCTTCCTGTTCACCTGGTATAGTTGATTCTCCTCTTGTCAAGAAATAATTAATGCAGAAGCAGGTTGGCAGGGGCCAGCTGATAAAAATGGTATTCAGAGTGATACACAGATGAGGATTTGGAGCTGGATGGGAGCGGGTTAACAACATTGTACTTTGATGCCAGAACCAAGGCCTCTGGCCCATTCTCTCTCCCTCAGGAGGACTGCATATTTCCCGCTGCCATCAATATCCACAATACTTGGCATTTTGGGATAAGGAGAATTGTTAAAAATCCCTTTCTCCTCCCTATCTTAGCTCCCACTGTCAATTTCCTGCCCACAATGTTAGTGGATTCTATTGAATGAAGAAACTGGCTGTATTCCCATGTCCTTGCCACAAACCCTTACAGCCCCTACCATCTAGGGTGATCTAACATTGGGGGCTAGTAATGGTGAGAAGGAGATCAGCTGGTGTGTGGTTTTTCTGGGCTCACCCCTTTCAGTTTACAAGTATCCCATTCCTATCTTTTTAATGATAGGGAAAGCTGTTTTTACTAATACTGGCTTTGTATTGCAAGAAAAAATAGAGCAAAATTAACTAGATGATATTATTGTGGGAATGTGGTAGTTAAAAATTACAATTAAGAGTTTTAATTTTAAAAATCGACTTAATTAAAAATACGACTAAGGAATCATCATTATTTTTTAGTTATAACAATGGTGTGATCATGTTAAAGGAGTCCTTATCTTTTAGAGATATACACTGAAGTGTTTCTGGAAAAAAATGATGTTATGTGGAATTTGCTTCATAATCGGGAAGAAGTGAAGTGGGCAAAGTGTAGATGAAACAAGGATAAGTTACGAGTTGATGATGGTTGAAACTGGATGATGGGTACATAGGAGTTCATTATACCATTTTACCTCTTTTTGTGTCTATTTGAAAACTTCCATTTCAAATGGAAGGCTAAGAAAAATAATAGTGAAAGTGTTATATGATGCATATACTGAAAAAGCACAGTACCTTGGGGCAAGTTACTTAACTTCTCCGTGACATAATTTCCTTATTTGTAAATTGAGGATAAGAATAGTATATACTTGGTAGAGTTGCTATAAGAATTACATGAATTACTACAAGTAAAACACAATAAATGTTATTAACATTAGAGATAAATACCCTAATAGAAAAATAGAGAAAGCCCAGGAATAAGCAGCTCCCAAAAAAGGAAATCTAAATGCCCTCATACACGTGTTTTTCTCACGAGTAATCAAATATATAGAAATCAAAACAACAAGTATATTTTACATTTATCATATTGGACAAAAATAATCTGAAAATATACAAGTGCTGGTGAGGATGTAGAGTAATGGAAAACCTCTTCATATCTTTTGGATGGGAGTATAAAATGGTATTTTTATTTGGAGAGTCATTTGACACTATTTTGTAGAATTTAAAAATATCCATATTCTGACCTAGGGTTTCTAGTCTAATTATATTCCCTAGAGAGACCGCCAGGATTCTGATTGGAATACTGACCCTTGACCTTAATTAAGTCTGGTGTTGGTAAAACACAGCTGTCATTAGATCTCTCTATCCAGGCATTTGTAATGAATAACTAACTGCACTGTACCCTCCTTTGCTTCTTGAGTGAAAGTTGTCAAAGTCTGATGTCTTCTTTATTGTGGGATGAGGTCAGCTAGAAACTGCAGGACATGAGAATCAGGCATCTATTTATTCATTTTACCTAGTGTCATTCCCTGCGACTTATACAGACTTATACAATGTCCAAACTCCTCAGCCCGGTACTCTGATCCCCCCACCCCCTGCCAGCATCTTCCTAATCTTGCCTAGATCAGTTCCAAATTTAACCTTCCTATTTTCACAGATCAACCCTTTAATCGTCTACTGTTTCTGTTCCAACTTATTTCAATTTACAATCTTTGCATCCACTTTGTACCTGGAATTCTTCAAGTTTGAGTTTGAATCATACTTCTTTAAGAAATAGTTTTATCACTCCAGCCCATACTAGTTTTCATTCTACTGAGATCCTCTTTTGGATATCATTTTACTATATTATTAAATTATGTGTAACTCCTTCATGTGACCTACCACATATAACTAAATATAAGATAAGATTCTCCCCACACCTCCCAGAAATTAGCCTTCAGGAAAAAGGGATTCTCTTTGTATTTGATCTTTTGAAGTCTTTCTTGTTACTGGGCTCTCAGTGAAATTATAATCATTTCATGAAAAAGGATGAATGAATTTGGGTCACCATCTGCTAGTTTAATTTATATCAATTTCTATAGAGCTCAATTTCTATAGAGCTCTTTGTTTAATTGGTTAAACAAAAAAGACCCAAAATCTAAGAAAGTTTTAGTTATTGTTTTTGAAAATTTAACCTAATTTGATGTGTTGAATGTAATTAAAGTAGTAATTACATTAAAGATGGTAGCTTTATTTTTTAATTTTTAAAAAGATTTTATTTATTATTTTTCAGAGAGGGGTAGGAAGAGAGGCAAAGAAACATCAATGTATGGTTGCCTTTTACCTGCCTCCAGCTACGGACTTGGCTGGAGACCTGGCTTGCAACCTGGTTATGTGCCCTGCCTGGGAATCAAACCAGCGACCTTTTGATTCACAGGCCAGCGCCTTACCCACTGTGCCACCAGCCAGGGTTTTTTTTTTTTTCAAGATTTTATTTCTTTATTTTTAGATAGAGGGGATGGGAGGGAGAAAGAGAAGGAGAGAAACATCAATATATGGTTGTCTTTCACCTGCCTCCAGCTATGGACCTGGCTTGCAACCTGGTTACGTGCCCTGACTGGGAATGGAACCAGAAACGTTAGAGTTTGCAGGCCAGTGCCATTCCACTGAGCCACCAGCCAGGGCTATTTTATTATTATTATTACCATTTTTAAAATAACTTTATTATTTTTAGAGAGAGAGGAAGGGAAAGGGGAGAGAGGGAGAGAAACAATGTATGGCTGCCTTTCACCTGCCTCTAGCCATGGACCTGGCTAGAGGCCTGGCTTGCAACCTGGTTATGTGCCCTGGCTGGGAATTGAACCAGAGACCCTTGGGTTCACAGGCTGGCACCTAGCCAAGGAGCCACAAACCAGGGCTCTTTTATTATTTTTTTTAAATTAATTTTATTGATGAAAAAGACATCAATGTGAAAGATGCAAAGAGTTTAAATAACATGGTTCTATAAAATATGAAAGTGGAAAACATTAAATTAGCACATTAGATATACTGCTTAATTTTAAAAGTGTATGTGTAAAATTACTAAAAGTTTATATATTCAAGAGAAATGAAAAGCTTCCCTTCTTTCATTCCTCTCTTCCATCCATCTGTTATCATTTGGGAAAACTTGGGAATTGGCTTATTTTACCCAGGTATGACATGTCTTTACTAAGTTCTTACAGGGCAAGCATGTCTATTTTTTGTTTCCCCCTTTTTACCTCGATAACGTCTATTCATCTTAATACTCAGCATAGATGTTGTTGCCTCAGAGAAGTTCCTTGGCATTTCTAGTTTGGGTTACTTGTTTATCTCTGTCACGGTGGGTGAATTGTCCCATGTACTGAACTGCTTGAACTTGAACTTCAAGATTATGCTTTTATCTGAGATACCAAGTACTTAACACAGCTCCTTCAACATAGCAGTTGCTCAAGAAGTAACAACAGAATTAATAAATGGTGTTAGATATATTTTTGTTCCTCTCCATGGTGTCTGGAATTTATTAAACACAGATGAGATGTTATTTAGTAAATATTTATTGAATTATTAAGAACAAGTTAAGTTTGAAGATATGTTTCAGAGAAGGAATTAATTAAGCCTTTATAAGTGTTGTTGGAGAGAGAATTTAGGTAGACGTGCCATGGTCTCTGAAGTGGTATTGAGGCTGTCCTCCCTTTCCAAAAGCTTTCTTTTAAAAATCAGATGAAGGAGAAAGCTCCCTTGACACTGTAGCTGAGTTTCTGCATTTGGGAGATTAGAGTAAAAGCTGCTGCCTATTCCAAAGGACAGCACTGTGTGCATCACATGTGAGTATTAAATGAAGAGGTGGACAAAAGCCAAATTTAATTACTGAGATGGTGGTTAAAATAATCCCATTTTTCTCATTCAATTCACAGTCTAGAAAGGGCCTTAATCCAAACACATTTCCCCAACCCCCACCCTTATCCCACCCCAGGGACCAAAGCACTTCTCTGCCTCATTACAGCTTTGTGGAAAATTCTAAGTAAAGCTGTTCACTGAACTATTTTTAGTGCAATATAAAAAGATTGTGATTGGCAGATGGGTGGTCCATCAGAGAGATTGACTATGGTTGTACAGGACATACAATGTCAATAAACTTGAATTTTTTTTTTTTTTTTTTTTTTTAGTATAAAACACAAATACTCAGGTTTCATTTTGTTTATTCAAGTTCTACCCCTTTTAACTTCAGCAAATCTACTTCCTATTTCCAATAATGTATTTGTTGCCTTAATATGTATGTGAAGTGGCTTCAGTGAAAGTACTGGGATAGGTCAGGTCACTGTTGGGTGGTATATAGTTATAGAAATAAGCAGCTCGAAATGTTAAGGAGAACTGGAATTGATTTGGTGCCAGGGAGAGGCTGTTATCACCAGACTTGTAGGATGATGGTTTGGGTGCCCTTGTCTACTGTTGTTGGGTTCTCAGCTTGCAGCTCTGTAGCTCTTTTTCATCCCTGTATACTTGGAATTGAGTGAGTTTTAGGGGATTGACTTACTGTGTGATAATACTTGTTAGAGATTGATTGATGTAAATTTATTTACAATAAGAATTATAACTCCCCAGTGATAAGCGTATTTGAACCTGGCCAATCTGCATTTTGTTGCTTTAGGATATCACACTCAAAGCAGACAATAATCTGAAGGTTGTCAGGGGAATAGGGAATCAGAGCAGATAGGTGGTGGGTGGAGGATGGATTTGCAGGCTGATTCTACTAACTGGTATCATCAGACTTTGGCATCCTGAGTCTTCCTATAGAAATGTACCTATCAAGGGAACGAGAATCCTGGAATGTGTGGATTAGGCCACCATTTTACCATCACAGTCTTAGAGGCATCACTTACTCATTTCCCTTTCTAGACTCCATACAGGCTATCCGTAGTAAGTACTCTTTGTTCTCATAGTCTTTCTTCAGACATCTTAGTAAGATTTATTAGCCTGTAGCTTTCTTTCATACTCAGTAAAGTATTAGTAAAAGTTCCTGCTTCTGGTTTTATTTTGTTTTGTTTTTTTCTTTCTGATTTTAAAGTATCTTTTCCAGCTGCTTAACCTATTAGAAGTTGAGTTTACAAAGAGGATTCAGAGAGACTTGAAAGTGCATATTGTTGGTTGTCCCTCGAACTGACCACCAACGAGGCTATTAACTCTCATGGTGCTACACCTAATGGGGACCTATGGGAGATGGTGTTCTGTTGACATGCCAGGCGTTCCTTGGCCAAATCTGCTTCCAAGAGCCGTATGTGTGCAGAAGAGAAGGTTACTCCGTGTCTTGTCTTTTGGCAGATCTCTGACATCTACATCAGTGGAGAGTCAGGGGACATGTCAGCCAAGGAGAAACTGCTCCTGTGGACTCAGAAGGTGACAGCTGGTTACACAGGAGTCAAATGCACCAACTTTTCCTCATGCTGGAGTGATGGGAAGATGTTCAATGCAATTATTCACCGATACAGGTAAATGTGCAATTTCAGCATGCCTGAAGGGGATTCTTCTCCTCTTGCTTGTAATCAGTTATAATGTCACTTTCCCCCTCAATCAAGAATCAATAATCTGATTTATTCATTAAAAAAAAAGGAATATATATTGAACTCCTGGTGTTCTAGGCACTAGACAGTAAACAAAAGCAGCAAAATTTCTTGTTCTCATAGAGATTATTTGTTTATTAGGCAATACACAAATACATGCTGTCATATAGTAATAAGTGCAATGGAGGGATAGAGAGCAACGGGGGTTGTGGTCTTTTGGACTGAAGGTTGGAGATTGCCTTGCTGATAAGGATGTTGGAGCAGAGCAATGAGGGAGTGAGTCACGCAGGCCTCTAGGGTCAGAGTTCCTGACTGAACAGTCACAGGAAATAGGGAGTAGAGGGCGTGATGTAGGGGCTTGCTCGGGATGCCGAGGAATAGCTGGTGGCTGGAGTGAGATGAGTGAGGAAGACAGGAATTTTGAATGACAAAAATCAAAATTATTACACTCTTAGTGGTCATAAACATGACCCAGTTTTCTCTTAATACTAGCTTATGTTACCTTTCCCATGAAATCCAACAAGGCTACTGTTGTGTAAGTTTTGAATTAGGGAGCACTGGGCTCTGGGAATATTAATATTTAAAAGTGGAATTAGAACGTTTCTAAACCTCACCTCTTGTTTTCTCTCTGAGTCTATCTCTTTTTCAGCTCTGGTTTTTTTTAAATTTTATTTTATTGTTGTTGTATTACATCCATCCCCTTTTTGCTTCCCTCTGTCCCCCTCCCCACCCACCCATTCCCCCCCCAAAGTCAATCCCACCTGTTGTCCATGTCCATGGTTCCTTTATACTAGGTTCTTGTCTAAACTGCTCCCCTTCCTTTCCTCTTCCTCCCCTCTCCCCCCAGCCCTCTTTCCCCTGACCACTGAAGGCCTATTCACTGTATTCATATATTTGATTCTGTTTTGCTTGTTGTCAGTTTTGTTCATTATTGTCCTGTAGTGGGTGAGATCATACGGTATTTGTCCTTCACTGACTGTCAGCTCTGGGTATTTTGAAGAGGTTTTCTTTGTGTGAACTCATGTGTGGTGTATAGATGGTGGTCTTTCATGTGCCTTGGTGGGCTTTTACAGACCTGATCTGATAGACATGGAGAGGGTACAAATCCAAAGTAACCGAGAGAATCTGGAACAGGCTTTTGAAGTGGCAGAAAGACTGGGAGTCACCCGGCTACTGGATGCAGAAGGTAAGAGCTGACTGAAATTAAGTATGTTTGGCAATATTCACTATTCTGTCTCCTGGTGGGCTCCTTTATTCTATTAAGAAATTTCTTAACCCTTTCTCTCAGATGTGGATGTGCCATCTCCAGATGAAAAGTCTGTAATCACTTATGTGTCTTCAATTTATGATGCCTTCCCAAAAGTCCCTGAGGGTGGAGAAGGGATCAGTGCTACGGTAAAAGACCACTTTCCTAAAATACCCGCTACTTCTATTTGTTTGGGTGGAAGGTATTGATTAGAGCGTATTTCTTTCTTTCTTTTTATTTTAATTTTATATATTTATTTATTTATTTTAAGTGGTTTTTCTATTACAGCTGTCCCATTTTACCCCTGTTGCTCTCCCCTGTCCTACCTATCCACCCTCTTCTCCCACAGTTAATCCCTGCACTGTTATCCATGTCCATGGGTCATTTACACTAGTTCCTTGGCGAGCCCCTTCCCTTTCTTTCTCCCAGGACTGTATTTCTTAAGTGTTCTTTGTATACAAAGCACTTTCATACAGAACAAATTGAATCAGCATCATATTTATACACAGTCATTGTCCTTGGTCCCTGGGAATAAGATCGTCGCTAATTTTGTAGCATCCAGTCTAGACTATTCTAGGTGTCAGGAAATTAAATCCCCTCTTGAGAGCCCTTGAGAAGCTTTGAAACTAGGACTCTAGGAGGTAAACTGAACAGTTAGGTATGCAGGCAGTTAGGAGGAAAGGGATTTTATGTAGTTTGGGGTGGACTGTGTTACTTTCTGCTGTGCTTGTTTTGCATACTGCTAATCAGAAGGTGTGTGATATTTACCCTTTGACATTAGGAAGTAGACTCCAGGTGGCAAGAATACCAAAGCCGAGTGGACTCCCTCATTCCCTGGATCAAACAGCATACAATACTGATGTCAGATAAATCTTTTCCCCAGAACCCTGTTGAACTAAAGGTAAAATCATGGACTTAATGTTGCTTTTTTATAAAGTGATTCTAGAGAGTGAGTCTCAGAGCTTGTTGCTGCTGGTTTCTGGGTTGAAGTGGTGTGAAAATCTGGGCCAGGTTGCTTGCATTAACTCACTCATTTACCAAATATTAATTTTGTAGGCACTTTATAACCAGTACATACACTTCAAAGAAACAGAAATTTTGGCCAAGGAGAGAGAAAAAGGAAGAATTGAGGAATTATATAAATTATTGGAGGTAAGAAAGCCTATCTTTTGCTGAGACTTAGGGTTCGCTGGTTTGCCCTGGTATCACTTCTGTGTTAGAGAGATCCCCTGCATCCATCTTCCCAACCTGCATTAACTTGAAAATATGTGGAAAGGGACAGTAGCAACCATCCATATTTTTTAAAGGGCCTGTTGAAAAGTGATGTACATTTATTCAGAAATCCTGAGTTTTGTGGATGAGATTTCCTGTTTCTCAGAGGGAAGCTACGTGTTTCCCTGGGATGGAAAGAAAAGAGACTTTCATTCACATTTTGATTCCTAGGGAATTTGAAGCTGTAGAGGTAGGCATTTGACCTTTCCAGAATGGAGGTTATTAAGAAGATAGGAGGAGTTAATATAAAATACAGAAGGAATGGAAGGAATTAGAGCAGGTAGTCCCTGCATTTTAGAGATGATTATTTTGCTTTCATCTCAGGGTAAGGTACTGCTAAATATTCCATTGTTTTATCTTATTAGATGATTGGAAAAACTGCTGAATGGCTGGGTAAAGAAGCAAGAAGTGATGTGTAAAGAATAAATTAAAACTGGGGCCTGAGGTCTTCACTGTGTTTTGGACTAAAAGAGTATCTCTGGGTTTTTTAGGTGTGGATTGAATTTGGCCGAATTAAACTGCCCCAGGGTTATCACCCTAATGATGTAGAAGAAGAGTGGGGAAAGCTCATCATTGAGATGCTGGAGCGAGAAAAATCACTTCGACCAGCTGTAGAGAGGTGGGTCCAGAGCCTGCAGGGGATCTAAAATTATACACTGGACTACCTCGGGCCCTGCACTTGACTATTGGTTTTGATCTTATTTTAGGCTGGAGTTGCTGCTACAGATTGCAAACAAAATCCAGAATGGTGCTTTGAACTGTGAAGAAAAACTGACACTAGCTAAGAATACACTGCAGGCTGTAAGTGTCTGTGACTGTTTTGTCTTACTTCCTATGTCACATGTTTTCCACTTCTCACCCTGTGCTCTCTAATGGTGGAAGTTAACATTTGAGGAATCCAGCTGTGCTACTTGCTTACTCTTGGAATTGCAGTGGGCCCCTTGGCTCCCTAGTCCTAATGGGTGGAGCATTGGGAGTTCTCCCACTCTTACTCTCCCTTTCTGTCTCAGGATGCTGCTCACCTGGAATCAGGACAACCAGTACAGTGCGAATCAGATGTCATCATGTACATTCAGGAATGTGAAGGTCTGATCAGGCAGCTGCAGGTGGATCTCCAGATCCTACGTGATGAGAATTATTACCAGCTAGAAGAGCTGGCTTTTAGGTGAGGACATGTGACTCACACAAAGGGGTTTATTTACTGCTGAGGCTCATGAGTCAAGTACTGAATCTTGTAACTTGGACCTTAGAGGTCAGTATTTCAATAGCAATACTATAAGTGTCTTGGCAGAAAAATTCTCATGGTGGAAGACAATTTCCCCTTATTGTAGGCTCTGACCATTAAGTACATGTAGGGTTTCCTAGTCATTGTGGCACCTTATAACACCCCACATATTTCAGAGTGACCTGCAGGGGTGTGGTACCAGATACGGTATCAGATATGGTTTAGATATGGTGATCCAGTGCATCATTTTATAGAGGAGGAAACTAAGACCCATAGAGGGAATGAGGATCATCTAAATCATACAATTTATACAGAGCCAAGACCAAGATTATATCTTTGGACCCCCTAATCTACTGTTTATTCTGTTATACCATTGTAGGACTTATATAAATGGGTATTGGTTTGCTTCCGTCCTGTTAACACTGTAATTTGGTATTTGCCTCAAAGACAAGCCTGTGTGATGAAAATGTTAATGATACCACTTTGCAGTCATATAACTTTTTTTTTTTCAAAAATACTTTCCTGATAGGATCTCGTTTTTATTTTTTCACCTCAACCTTGTGAAATGGGTAGGGAAGATTGTATTTTATTTTATTTAAAAGCCTAGGGCCTTTTATTTATTTATTTTAAAAAATATTTTATTCATTATTTTCAGAGAGGAGGGCAAGGAGGGAGGAAGAAAGGGAAGGAAGCATCAATTTATGGTTGCCTTTCACCTGTCTCCAGTTTTGGACCTGGCTGGAGACCTGGCTTGCAACCTGGTTATGTGGCCTGGCTTAGAAATTGAACCAGCGACCTTTGGGTTCACAGGCTGGCACCAATCCACTGAGTCACAGCAGTCAGGATGAAGATTTTATTTTAAAAGTATGTTACAAATTTAAATCTGTTCTTTTTCTTCTTCGATTTCAGGGTTATGCGTCTGCAGGATGAGCTCGTCACCTTGCGTCTGGAGTGCACAAACTTGTATCGAAAGGGCCATTTCACTTCACTTGAATTGGTCCCACCCTCTAATTTAACCACGTCTCATCTAAAAGCAGAACCCTTGACCAAGGGAACCCATTCATCCTCTACCTCCTGGTTCCGAAAGCCCATGACTCGGGCTGAACTTGTGTCTATTTCCTCCTCGGAAGATGAAGGCAATCTCCGATTTGTTTATGAACTACTGTCTTGGGTAGAAGAAATGCAGGTGAGTGCATGTTCCAAATGCTGTACAGTGCACTCAGAATTACTGGATCCAACAGTTTACCTAAGAGGACCGCATTGCTCTACACCCCTTGTATAAATTCTTATCATTATTGATGCCGCCTAGGACTCAGATCTCCTTCTCCTTAAATTTTAGGATCGCTCACATTCTCAAAATTCCACACTGACTAGCACAGGTTTGAAACTGTTAGGAAATTGTTTCTTTCAGCTAACTGTGGTCTAACTGGGAGCTTGTGGAGGAAGTTGCAGAGTCTGTCCATAAATCTGTTATCTTTTTCGAAATTTCCTTATTGGCAGAGAAATTTATTTCTCATTTTTTGGGTTTGGCCTTAACTCTTACATTTAAGCAAACCTTCTTTGTTTTTTACAATTCTGAGGAGTACTTTAAAAAAAATTTTTTTTCCGGAGAACTGGACAGCAACATGCAAAAAGATAAAACTAGACCACCAACTTACACCATACACCAAAATAAACTCAAGATGGATAAAAGATTTAAACATAAACAGTGCCACCATAAAGGTCCTGGAGAAAAATATAGGCAGTAAACTTTTGGATATCCTACGCAAAAATATGTTTACTGATACTTCACCAAGGGCAAAGGAAATCAAAGAACAAATCAACAAATGGGACTATATTAAATTGAAAAGTTTCTGTTCAGCTAAAGAAAATATCAGCAAAATTCAAAGGGAACCAACTGTATGGGAAAACATAATTGCCAATGATACCTCAGACAAGGGTCTGATCTCCAAAATATACAAAGAACTAATGCGACTCAACACCAGGGAGACAGACAGCCCAATTAAAAAATGGGCAAAGGACCTGAACAGACAACTCA
>PVIW01006439.1:0-40796 GCA_004026585.1 Noctilio leporinus
CTGCAGTTCTCTTGCCATGGAGCGCACTGACTTTCCTGGATCTTCATTGATATCTCCTGGATTTTGTATATAATACCTGGATTTGTGGGATCCTTGCGTACCTTATGCATTTTCCTTGTTGGTGTGGCGACATCAGGATCAGCATCATACACCTCCTTCACATTGTCAGCTGTACATAAAGGGATATTACTGAAGTCTGAAATTTCCTTAGCAGTTGGCCCTGCACGCAGTCCAGGAATTATGGTTGTTCTAACATGGTATTCCTTTGACATGACTGCTGCTCTCAGAATGTAATACTTTATATCTGAAACAATCACGTTAAATCATAACCTCTGAATCATAGTTTTTCAAAATTAATGAGCACATGAAATAAGGAGACACGAAGTTATTGCCAATATATCGTGCACCCTGTAATTTTCATACAAATAAATTAAATACTTGACTACTTTGGTAAGTTCTTTGCATGTTTTAACAATTCATGTTTTGCTAATCCTGGTGTTTTACTGATGAAGTGAATGTGACTGACTGACATGCACACCTGACTAATCAAGCTATAAATGTAGTCAGGGCATGGTTCTGTGGTATAATGACAGACAGACACAGAAAATATTTGTTTACGATTAGAAATCCACCATGTATTACATTTCATTAATAGAGATCTTGCATTCTAACAGAGTGGGCATTTTATTGCTGGGGTTGGAGTAAACACAAAAAGCTCAGCTATTCATGTTTGTCTATATAGGCTATGCTTTCATTTAGAGCTATGGACAAAGGGGAAAAATACTGCTCTGCAGCTCTGTGGAACTGACATTCTCTATCTAACTTAGTCCAGTGAAAATAAGTTTATTCTTGGCCTTCATAATATTTGACTTCAGGCATGCAGAACTAAAAGGGCAGGTTATAGAAATGTAGTATTCTATCTATGCTACTGAGGTTATCACCTCACTTTCCATTTCTCTTCTTAATATGTATGTGGGACTAAGAACATTGAAAGATTTAGCTTCTAAATATTATACACATTGTCTAGCCTTTTAGGTTGCAGAGTCATAATAGCTCTGGGAGAACTCTGGGCTGAAACCTGGATACTTTGGTGACACTTTGGGACAAGAGCACTTGTATGTTTCTTCCCTCTCCTAAAGTTTTCTTCCATGTGGAGAAAGCTCTATTAGGATAATGCTCCTGGCCTTTCTTCTACTCCCTTATTCATTCAATCCACTAAGAAAATAAAGAGTGACTTAATTTTATTGTTGAGTTTCTGAGAAGACTCCAAACTATGCACCACAGTGCCTTGGGTGCCACAGCAAGGTCACAGGGGCTCTGTGGAATATTTTCAGGAGAAGCATAGTAACACATTATACACATAGTTTACCACTCCTATTAACTTGTTTAGACCTAACTTACTTAATAGATGGAACTGTTCAGTATTTCTTTTGGCCTTGGGATACTTTAAGAAATGTGCTGACATACCCAGGGGCTGTGAGTCAGGACACATTGATAACTCTGTCTTAACCCTTCACTTTACTTTTCTCTTTGGAGCTACCATGTGGGCAGAGAACACATTCTACTTTGCTCCTTCCCCAGAAAGGAGCTGGTAGTGTCCCTAAGGCCTGTCTCATTCTCAGGTCAAATATTAGGAAACTTGTTTGCCAGCAGATATAAGCCACATTCTGTAATATCTACTTTATTGTAATAAAGGAGACTTCTAAAAATCTCCAAATCCTGATTGCTTTGTCTCTCTGTATTGCTTTCCCTCAAAGGAGATAAGTTCTATTTATTGGGACCCTCAAGAAATTATGGAGGCTACACTTCCAGTTTACCCACCCACCAAAACCCACCATCAAGCGGGACAGTTAGGTCCTTAAGTTTTATAGAGTTAACCTTCAATAGAGGTTTTCTAACCTTTAAAATAACGCTCCAAAAAAAAAAAAAAAAAAAATCCTGACCTTCATAGGTACCATGTCTCTATGGTGTGGCAATGGCCATAGAAATATGGCTTAAGCAAAGTATAAAGTATATTTGAGGTATTTATCATAAAAGTATGGCTTTATTGGTGAACTAAATGTATGCAACATTAACAAGTGAAAAACATCATTTTTATTAAAAGGTGTTTGAAAACTAAATGCCTGAGATACAGCTGGATATCCTTCTTAATATTTGTCAATCAACCCTTCAATCACAACAAATCCTAATCTGGCACTAAAAAGGCCCAGCCTCCAAGACTCAGCCACAACCTAGCTTTGCTCTGTATCTTTTATGTCAAGATCCAGAGAAAACACTTCAGTTTGCTTTCTCAACCTTCTTACCTTTACAACTCCTTTCCCCGCCTTTATTCATAGTGGAAAAAGAACCCACCGACACATAACATAAACTTGTTCTGTGACTCCCCTCCCCCTGCACCACCATGAGGCACTATTCTTTGTCACCCTTTGCTGGGTCCTTTAGCTGGAAGTGATATATTTGATTTGCATGTAACTTCATGTAATGAGTATTATTCAGTATTTAAAATCCCAGCTACTTTCCAAACGGATTTAAGGCACTTATAGTAAAACACACAAAAGAGTTATTTCTGTAATATCTAGGTTCCTTCATAGAGAAATGGTTTCAATTCATCAGCTGTATCGAATGTAGTTTGCTAGAAACTTCCTATAACTACATGGAGTATAAGGAATTTAAACAGAAGTGGAACTAGGATCATATGGGCTGATGAAGAGAAGTTGAAAGGCCTTTTTTGTTTTGTTTTTGAAAGGTTTTATTCATTGTTTTCTGAGAGAAGGGCAGGAAGGGAGGAAGAAAGGAAGAGAAGCATCAATGTATAGTTGCCTTTCACCTGCCTCTAGCTAAGGATCTGGCTGGAGACCTGGCTTGCAACCTGGGTATGTGCCCTGGCTGGGAATTGAACCAGTGACCTTTGAGTTTGCAGGCCAGCGCCAATTCACTAAGCCACACCGGCCAGAGCAAAAAGGGTTTGTTTGTTTGTTTTTTAAAGTATATTTCATTGATTATGCTATTTACAGTTGTCCCAATTTTTCCCTCTTTCTTTAGCTTTACCTTGTCTGGGCAATACTTTATCCACCCTTCCATTCTAAATGATAGCTTTGCTGGAAAGAGTAATTTTGGTTGCAGGTCCTTTGCTTTTCATCGTTTTGATTACTTCTTGCCTGCAGAGCTTTTTTAAAGAAATTAGCTGATAGTCTTATGGAAATTCTTTTGTAGGTAATCTTTGCTTTTCTCTTTCTGCTTTTAATGAACAGATGGATATAGTTTGCTACACAAGTTAACTCCTGTTTGCATTTCCATTAGCTTTTGTATAAAACTGTCAGTCAACAATGTTTTGGATGAATGTTTATTTCTTTGTTTCAAATCATTATTTGAACCATGGTTTCCTTCCTACCACTGTTGGTTCCCTGTATATTTTTCTTTATTTCACTTTGTATAACCTTCACTTCTTTATTTTGTGGCCATACTTAATCATTTCTCTAAACATCCTGATCAGTGTTTTAAACTCTGCATCTAATAGGTTAGCTGTCTCCATTTTGTTTAGTTCTTTTTCTAGAGTTTTGACCTGTTCTTTCATTTGGATCATGTTTTTCTGCCTCCACAATTTGCAGCCTCCCTGTGTTTGCTTCTGCATATTGGGTAGAGCTGCTTTGACTTATATCTTGGCAGTGCAGCCCAATGTAGAAGGTGCTCTGTAGGATCCAGTGGCACCGCCTCCCCTATCACTCAAGCTGGATACTCAAGGTTTACCCTTCCTGTGGGCTGAGTATACCCTCTCTTGTAGTTGAGCCTGGGTTGCTGTTGGCAGATCAATGGGAGGGATTTACCTAGGCCAGTCAGCTGCAAGGTTGACTGTGACTACTGACCACCGAACTCCCCAATCTGTGGAGGATCAGCTAGCTGTGCAGGGGCAGGGTGGTGGTACTCTGACATGGTCTGTAGCTGTCCACTGGGTGCGCTGGCCCTGAGGTTTCCTGGGTGGTGCAGGCCAACATCAGCCCCCATCTATGTTTTGCCCAGCGCCACCCTGCCTGAGCTATAAAACAATCTGAGATGTTGCTACTTGTGCTGGGCTTGGAGATTCCCAGGCTAAGCCAGGCTGTGAATCTAAGCGGGATGCTGGTAGTAGCACCAGAATCTCACTGAGGCAGCTGTTGCTTGTTTGAGAGGATTTAGGAAATTGTGAAGCCTGAGCCAAGATGAGTCATTCATATGGGAAAGCAGCTTGGGTGGGCCATAAATTGGGAGGGGCAGAGTCTCTGGGATCTCCAACGTGGGTCAAAGAGTTAGCCAGGTTGATGGGAGTCTCAGATATGACACCAGTGTGACAATTCTATAAGTGGAGGATTTAGAAAAGAAACTATGGCCTCTGCTCTCCTTGATTCCAGACATTTCAGTTTCTCACTGCATACCTTTCAAACTGCCAACCCTGATGCAAGAGCTCAGAGAAAGGAGTATGAGTAGGTGAGTCAGTGTGCAGGTTCTTTAAGATGAACTGCCTGGAGCTCCAACAGTTTTTTCCATCAACACCATCACTCTGGTTTTTGCAGCCAGGGTTTTTGGGACTTGTCTTCCTGGCACTGGAACCCTGGGCTGGGGTACCTAGTATGGGGCTGGGACTCCTCACTCATGAGATATCCCTCCTGAGTTTTTATCCACCACATGTGGGTGAAAGACTAGCCCATTCTGCATCTATGCCCCTCCTACCCATCTCAGTGGATGTGGCTTTAATTCTGTATTTGACAGAGTTCTATTCAACTCGATTTCTGATGGTTCTGGCTGATGGTTGCTATATATTTTAGTTGTCATTTTGATGTAGTTGTGAGAAGAGGTGAACAATGTCTACCTCTACCACCATCTTATCTGGATTTCTCATCAGTTATTCTTTCCCCTCCAGCACCCCTCATACACACCCACCTACCTGGAACTACAGAAATTGAAAGGGTTGATGTTTAGGTATCCCTGATCCCTCCTAAAGCAAAAGCTTCTAGGTGTCCTCAAAACTGTCACAATCACTAATCTAATATTGTGAGACACTAGAGGAGTCAACAATGTCTAGCTTTCCATCTTATGGATAGACAAAGGGCATCTTTGTCCATACTTGGAGGCCTGTCACACTGACATCCACAACTCTGTGGGGTGGGGGCCTCATGGGTCCCTAAAAGGGCTAAACCCTATACAGAGATGTCAGGTTTGGTCCTTATAATCACTTCAACTAGAATAGAACTTGTGCTTTATAGATTTGGTTTCAGAGTAAGTTTTCATGTGGGGAAAGAAAAGGATCCTGTTAAAATAAAAGATGTGGTAAGTGGAATCATAGGTAAACACGGGTTGCCTCCTTGCACAACCAAATCAAAATTATAATTCAATTACAGAACAACAATCACTCAGAACTATTAGAAATTGAGTTGAATGAAAGTCTGACAACTATGGAATTCAAAGGAATCATATCCTTCCACACTGGAAGGAGATGTGGAGACATAGAATTGTCCCACACCCATGTGAGGTGGATAAAAATTCAGGTGGGATACAGGAGTGAGGGGCCCTAGCCTTACATCAGACCTGCAAACCAGGTTCCAATGCCAAGATTAGTCCCCATAACTTTTGGCTTTAAAAACCAGGTGAACCAGGTGAAAGGAACTACTGGACTCCCAAGCAGTTCCTCTTTAAGGGCCCACACATGGACTTACTCAACTTACATCCTCTGAGCTCCAGCACTAGAAAGGTACCAGTGGCATACAGGGAGGAACTGAAGTGTCTGGCATCAGGACAAGAGCTGGGGATGGCAGTTTTCTCCCAGACAGAAAGGTGGGCAGAGGCTATTATTCCTTTTCTGAGCCCTCCCTTTACAGAGCCACAAAGCCAACAGGCTAGTATTGTACCTGAGACTCCATCAACTTGCTTAAAATGTTTGCTCTGCCCTGGTGAATCCCTGAGACTCTGCCCTCCTCCCAACTTATGGCCCACCCAAGTTGTTAACAGTAGGTTTTTCATATGAATGGCTGAAGTCAGCTCAGCCTTCACATTTTCCTAAATCCTCTCAAATAAGCAAGAACCAGCCTCAGCTAGCTGACAGCCTCCACGCCTCTGGCTAAGTGCCCCCAGGCCTGGCACTAGTACCTCCAAGCCCAGCACAAGTAGCAGCCATCTGCAGATTGCTTTGTAGATAAACTGAGTTGTCTTGGGCAGAGTACAGGTGGTAGCTCAACCTGGCCTGCACCACCCAGGAAACCCCATAGCCTGAGCACCCAATGGACAGCTATAGACCACGCTGGAGCACCACCACTACCCTGCTCCTACACAGTGGATACTCCATGGAGGGCAGAGGTTAGTGGTCAGTCGTTGCAGCCAACTAGCCTAACTAAATCCTTCCCATTGACCTGCCAACAGCAATAAAGGCTCAACTACAAGAAGAGGGTGTATTCAGATCACATGAAGGATGGACCTCAAGTACTCAGCTTGGGTGACAGGGGAGGCTGTGCCACTGGACCCTACTATACTAGGCCATACTACCAAGACAGGGAGCCATAGCAGCTCCAACTAATACATGGAAACAAACACAGGGAAGCTGCCAAAATGAGGAGACAAAAAACATGTCCCAAATGAAAGAACAGATCAAAACTCCAGAAAAAGA
This sequence comes from Noctilio leporinus, assembly GCA_004026585.1. Classification (NCBI taxonomy): domain Eukaryota; kingdom Metazoa; phylum Chordata; class Mammalia; order Chiroptera; family Noctilionidae; genus Noctilio; species Noctilio leporinus. Next base: position 6,632 of record PVIW01006439.1, read on the forward strand.
ACTAAACATGATGGAGATGATCAAGTTATCAAATGTACAGCTGAAAATACTGGTTGTAAGGATGCTCAAAGAACTTAGTGAGTACCATAACAGCAATTTAAAAAAAAAAAAAAAAAAAAAAAAAAAAAAAAAAAAAAAAAAAAAAAAAAAAAAAAAAAAAAAAAAAAAAAAAAAAAACAGGCAGAAATGAAAGCTATACTAATGGACACAAAGAGCAATTCACAGAGCGCAAACAGGAGTGGATAAAGCCAAGAATCAAAGCAATGATGTGGATCGTAAGGAAACAAAAAACAAACAATCAAAACTAGAAGAAAAAAAAAATTCCAAAATAACAAGGACAGTGTAAGGTACCTCTGGAACAATTTCAAGTGTACTAACATTCACATCATAGTGTGCCAGAAGGAGAGGAGAAAGAGTAAGAAATTGGAAATCTATTTGAAAAAAATAATGAAAAAAAACTTCCCTAATTTGGTGAAGGAAATAGATATGCAAAGTCCAGGAAGCACAGACAGTCCCAACCAAGAGTGATGCTAAGAGGCCCACTCCAAGACACATCATAATTAAAATGACAGAGGTTAAGATAAAGATATAATCTCAAAAGGAGGAAGAGAAAAGCAGAGAGTAACCTATAAAAAAGTTCCCTTAAGACTGTCAGCTGATTTCTTAAAAGACACTCTTGCAGGCTAAAAGGGATTGGCAAGTGTTTCAAAGTCATGATAAGCAACAACCTAGACCCAAACTTGCTCTGTCCATATAAGATATCATTTAGAATCAAAGAACAGATAAAGAGCTTCCCAGACAAGAAAAAACTAAAGGAGTTCACCATCTCTAGGCCATTATTATATAAAATGTTAAAGGGATTTACTTAAGAAATACGAAGAAGATCAAAACTATGAACACTGAAATGGCAATAAGCTCATACCTATCAACAATTGAATCTAAAAACACACTAAGCAAACAAAAAAGAACAGAGGCAGAATCATGGATACCAAAAGCGTTTTGATGATTGCCAGATAGGAAGGGAGTGGGAGGGAATAGGTGGAGAGCTGAGGGGATTAAAAAGTATGAATTGGTAGTCACAGAATGGCCATGGGGCTGTAAAGCACAGTACAAAAAGTAACCAAAGAACTTATATCCATGACCCATGGATATGAACGAAGGAGTGGGGATATGAACAAAGGACAGGGAATGGGGGTCCTGATTGGAGGGGGGGGTGGTAAAGGGGGAAAATTGAGATAACTGTAACAGCATAATCAATAAAATACAATTTAAAAAGAAAAAAGGTGTGAACAATAGAATGTCTGAAAATGAGGGGACTTGGTTTGTGGAAAACCACATTGAATGGTCTGCGCTTGCTTTTAAAAGTTTTCAGCTTGCTCACATCTGCCTGGGTTGTGCATGAGGAATGAGACAATAAAGGACCGCTTCCCAAAGTATGGTCTAAACCACTGGGACACATTAAAGATGACAGTGCCAGGCCCCTATTCCTCCCCATAGCTCTAGGTGACCTGGGCAAATTTTAAAAAGAATTCTAGATTTTGGGATCTGTTATATTAAAGGATATAAATGCTAATAAGGCCTTTCCTAATGAGGTTCTTAATGTGTTGCTGGAGCAAGTACACACCTCTGCCAGAAAACTGTATGTACTAAAAACACTGACTGATGCATTTTTTCAGTTGCTGTCTAGGCCCTCAGAGGCAGTCTGCCCTCACCTGACAAAAATAGCTATTTTCTGTTTGCTATATTGCCTCCAGGAATGTGTAAACTTCCCTAAAATCTGCATGAGTCCTATACACAGGGACACAGGTATCTGGAGCTGCCACTAAGGTGGTAGCTAGAGTATTAAATAGATGATATAAAAATAATAATCAAGTCAAGAGTGGACTTTTGGCTTTGATTAAAGGACTGAGGTGGGTCATTAACCCAGGCAAGAGGGCTGTGTCACCCAATCCCTGCCAAGGCCAGGGCCAAAGTCCTGCAGTGCTCCACCAACTACAGGGAAAAGCCGGACTACTGGTATGATTATTTGAATTCTAAAGTCATGTACTTAGAACTCCTGCTGGACCACTAAAAAAAAACCTCTACAAGCTACTGTCCATTGTTGCTGGTCTTACCATCCTCCTTTCCACCCATGCCCACCTCTACCCTACCAAGTATACATTACAAAGCAGGCAGGCCTGTCCGTCAGTCCAGCCGCAGCTGATGAAGACATGGTATGGGATTTCCCAGTAGCTAATGCATATGCAGTTGGCAGCCTGTGGCATCTCCCCTTGGGGAACAGGCTCAAGCGACCAGGAGCAAAGTGCTGGCAGCAGCTGCTGGCATTTTGAGAGATAGTCACCTGCTCATTACTGAACTCTGGCAGGGATTAACAAGACGGCCAGCCAGGCACCAATCACGCTGGCTCTCTGTCATTTGTTGCCTGCTCAGCCCCTGAATCCCTTTCCCCTCAGAGTCTAAGTGGGATGCAGAGCCGGCCTGCCATTACAGGCTCCAGAAAACACTGGATACTCCTTTGCTCAGCTTCCCTGGCGGCAGACATGCACAGGGGCCTGGCCAGCTGGCTGCCCCTGTGCAGGATGTAAAACTGTGAACAGGGGTGCAGAGACACAGAAGAGAGCAGACCATTCTCCCGAAAGGCAGCAGTAGCAGCTAATGGCAGAGTCAGGTCCAGGCTGAGCATACAGGGGAAGTGGCCATGTCCTTCCTGGACTAGTTCAGCGGCCTCATCGTGCCCAAGTTCTGGCTGAGCAGCCTCCCTTTGTTCTCCCCTGTGTTCTGACCTTGTTTTTTGCAGAACTGGAGATTCACTGGGCTTCCTACAAGCCTTCTCCTAAACTTCTATAGTGCCTAAGTCAGCTCAGTTGTTCTTATTAATAGCTGATGACCCTGACTGACAGTAATTGCCGGTCTGGGTATGACAGAGCCCCTTCTCCCAAAGCAGTCTGATGCTCAACCAGGTTGAGAGTCACTGTTTGAAATCACCTCCCAGCATACACTATACATTCTCCATATAAACAAAGAACTAATTCCATGCTGCTTTCTCTGCAGATAGCCTTTCCACAGTGTGAACCTTCTAACAACCTGAAAGAGTCTTTGGAATGCTTCTGCACCGAGGCATCTTATCTAAGTATGTTCTTTGCTAGTTATGAAACACTGTCATTTCAACCTGTGGGATAATGGATTCAAGCCAACCCACTCCCACACTGATGCCCATCATTCTTAAAAAACTCCAAGTTTGATGTCCTTTCTAATTTATTTTCTTTCCTTCCTTCCTTCCTTTCAATGGGAACACACATACATACCCTTTCTCTACTCTGAGATGCTCCAGTTGTCTCCGTTAAGCTGGAGAAACACCCTCCTCATTCTCTCAAACAGCTGAATTCTTTCCCACCAGCCATACTTCACCAATATCCTGACACTTAAACCTATCTTTTGAAAGAGTGTCTTCACAGAAAGAATAGCACTGATATTTGGTGAATTCTTGACCACTTAGTTTGTTAATACAGACTTTCCCTTCTGCTATAAGCCAACAGTGAACAGGTGCCTGGTAAAGGCATGGAGGTTGAGATGGAGTTATTTTTTGGAAGTTACTATATTAAGCCTCAGAAGGAGTATTTTAAAATAAGTTACATCTTTATGTTATTAAAATAGGTGAGATTCTAGCATGCAAACACTTTAAAAGGCATAGAAAGTATGAAGTTGGCAATTTCTTTGGAAATTAACTTTCTTGTTCTTTTGAAGTGAGAATGCATAGAAAAGTCAATAACCAGAGTCAGGGGTGGCATTACGGAGCTAATCTAACCAAAAGGGCCTATGAGAGAAGGGGCACCAGGGAGCAGCGAACATTTGTGGGCATGAGGGACAAGGCAAGAGGCTCTGACATGTCAAAAAAGGGTTCTTAGCATTCTTGTAATTGGGAGAGTATGAATGGACCTAAAAGGATCATTTATTTACCAATTGTCCACCTTAGGGAAACCTTGCCCCTCCTTTCCTCTCTCCCTCCTTTTCTCTATCTCTTGCTCTGGTATATACTGAGTATCTCTCCTCTGTGCCTGACACTGAACTCAGCAGTGGAGAGAGACAAAAATTGTCCTTTTGAAGTCCTTCCTCCCAGGGAACTCAGAGTCCAGCAGGCCACTCAAATATACACACAAACATCCACAATACAAAGCAACTGTATGTGGTAAAAGGTAAGTGGCAGGGAAGTAGGAACTCTGTGTGTCCAAGACGCACCTTCCTATTACCACCTGTGCTAAGGACTTTCTCCTTATGATTAACCAAAACTCCTGGTGCCCTCCGTCAACATTAAATCACCCTCCATATGAACTGAATTAGTCACAGAGTACCCACTTAAAACTTTCTGGCACTCACCTGGCTAGGTAAGTTGTAGTGTGAACAGTAAGGTAGCACTTAAAGATAGGTAGGTGCCCAAGAGAGGAGAGAGCTGGCAGCTCCAGCAGCATTTTTCAGGATCACTGTTGGAGTCTCTGGCATCAGCAACTTAACTTTACTGGGGTGCCCATAGTTGGTCACAGCAGAAGCCAGAATACGAAATCTTTCAAGTTTGTCTCTTTTTTATTTTTTCTAAGATTTTATTTATTACTTTTAGAGAGAGGAAAAGGGAGAGAGGCAGAGAAGGAAAGAGAAGCATCAATGTATGTTTGCCTTTCACCTGCCTCCAGCTATGGATCTGGCTGGAGACCTGGCCTGCAACTTGGTTATGTGCCCTGGCTGGGAAATTGAACCAGTGACCTTTGGGTTCACAGGCCAGTGTCTTCTCCACTGTGCCACCAGCCAGGGCTCAACTTCATCTCTTAAAGCCCTTGATACAACAAACTACTTGAAAGGGGGATTATATGTTTAAAGCTTTCTGGTACTTCTTTTAGATGTTCTTTCAATAACCTCTCCTTTGATAAAGGGTAGAAGATAAATAACTCTCAAGTGATACCAGGAGCCTCAGGCTCAGGAACACTCTTAACCAAAGAGTTTATTAAAAATTACTGCCACCATCACCAACAAAAACTAACCAAACTAGAGTCACAGACACTACCTAAGTGCTTATCATGTGGTGGGCAGCATCCTAACTCCTTAATATATTTCAATAATTTCAATAGTAATCCTAGCATTTACCTCAAATGTATGGTAAGATAAACAGTGTCAACTCATTTGCTCACGGTTGCATAGTTGTCTGTTATACAGCCAATTCTTCCCGAATTGGAAAGATGCCAAAACCATGTTTAAGGACTGCTCTTAGAGGCTGCAACCTCTTCCTATGTTTCCTGCAGTCACTAATGCGGAAGTACCCCAGGACTAAAGCTCTACATATTCAAGTAAGGGGGAAAATGTTTCCATCTATATAGGACAATCTTTCCCCCTTTTTATAGCTGTTGGCAGAGGCTAAAATGCATGTGGAAAACAAAATATTGTATCAGTAAAAATTTATGTTGCAAAAAAGAAAAAGGTGAATATCTCTGTAATGGTTTCTATTAAAAAAAAAAAAAAAAAAGTTAGTTCCAAAAGCTGAAAAAAGAAGATGAAAGGAAAGGTAAAAGATAAGCCTTGTGGGAAAGAAGGCTGTCCTGTGCTCACATGCCACACTGGGGACTTGGATTTGAGATCAGAGCATTGGCCCCAGATTCCTGTTTCACTCAGTGGTGTATGTTCTCCCTCCCAGAGTGCGTGCTGGACTCACATAAGACATGTCCCATTAAAGCAGCACAGGCTAGTGCTTCCAAGTCTGGAGTCACACTACTTGGGATCAGAGAGCTGTTACCAGGTGAAAGCTACTTTACCTCTCTATGTCCTGGCTTCCTCATCAATCAAATAGAGATAACACAAACTTACAGGGATGGAAGAATTATGGCTAATATATTTAAAAGGGCAGAACAGAAAAGCAAAGCATAGTGACTGGTAACTGGTGAATATGATGTGAACTGTGAATATCATTTATATCATTAGGGAACATCTGGAGGATGATAGGGAAAGGACAATAAAATCTTGGTAGAAGGTAACCCTTGGGATTTAAAATTGTGAAGAATGCAGTGAGAAGCCAATAGCCCACTACAGAAGATCAGACATGTTATCCTAGTTGAAATCCAAATAACTCCATCTTGTAGGTAGGCAGGTGTCACCCTCCCCTCCCCATGCAGGTAAGGAAGTGTATGACATGCCTGAGATCACACAGCTAGGAAGATGGCAGTGGGGCAATCGTTCCTTTAACACATAATTTTCAGGTGCCTCCTTTGCTTTAGGATTAGCAGTGAGAAAAACAGATGTGGGTTTTTAATTTATGCAACTCTACTGGAAAATTCAGGCATTAAAATGAAAAAATAAAACTTAGGATGAAGAACCCACAATACAATATACAGGGGATGTAATGTAGAATTATATACCTGCAACCTATATAATTTTATTAATCAATATCACCCCAATAAGTTCAATAAAAAATTTTTAAATAATGAATGAACAAAATGTAAGAACTCCTACAATAGAACTACAATGTAAACCAGAAGCACTTAATAGAAAGATTATTAACTCACTATGTGATTAATATATCCTAGAGAGCTTCAAGATACCTCAATAAATATGAGAACTAAAACAAAATTGTGACATAAAAATCTGAAAGACTCCAGATAAAGACAATCAAGGAAAATGGGTCACGATATAAAGAATTCTCAGAAGGGTTTGGATTTTTTTTTTAAATAACTTTTTTTTCTGATTATAAAAATAAAACATGCTCATATGGAAACCATAAGAAGGTGATAAAGTTGAAAATCATAATCACCTGTGATTGCACTCTTCAGATATAATCAGGAACATTTTGATGGGTTTCCTTTGAGGATTTTTCCTTTGCATATTTATGTTTTTATATATAATTGGGATCATATTGTATATACAATTTTGAGCCTGATTTTTCCATTTATTATCTTGTGTCATTAAATATTCTCTGAAAATATGATTTTTAATAGTGGCATAAATAATTCATGCAACACTCCTAGTTGCATTGATAAGTGTTCCATGGCAGATCAAAGGACCAGAGCTGCACGCTTGCATGGTCAGGTGGATTTCAGGCACTGTGTTCTCACACCTGAGAGCAACAATTTGAGTTGGATATTGTCCAAAAAATATCAGCCTGAGTGTACTAGAGGATCAGCATTCTGAATACTACTTTTTCATTAAGTCATTCATTCCTTCCCACAACAAGTATGTATTACCTGATTCAGGCAGAAGGACAGTTTTGTTTGGATTTGAGAAGACTCAGGAGGAAACTGATAGCCCTCTATGAGCATGGGAAGAGCTGTGAGTGAAGAGAGAACCCATCCCCCCAACCCAGTTTTGCTCTAGAAATTCCAAACAATGCTATGACTGGCTCATAGGATATTGCAGAAGCAATATTTAGACTGCACAAAGAAGCAAATCTTCCTAATAATTATAGCAATAAATGGGTAGTGAGCTACCTGCACCTGTGGTGATCAAAATAAAGCACCTGAATACCACTCACCGGGGTATGGCCGAAGAAATTTCCTCCAGGAGTGGGAGTTGGAGGAGTCACAGGAGGATGGGGGAGGGAATGGGGTGCTTTAAAGGCTGCGGTGGGAGGGACTGCACACTTAGCCCTTAGCCTGTCTTATTCATGCAGCAGCCCCGAACTGAGCCACGCTACTCAGAACTTCTAGACAACAGGCACTATGGCTAAGATTGGCTCATTGCATGACCCGTCCCAGTCCCACTGGAAGTTATATGCAGAGCAAAGATTACGGTGCCTAAATTTCCCAAGCCCTTGTCTAAGTGTTCTTTCACCAAAATGTTGGGAATGGAGTATGAACAAGAATGGAAGAAAAGTATGACACAGACGAACAGTTAACTTTTCCCTTAATCTAATCTCAGTCACATTCTGTCTATGTTCGTTTAGCTCTTTAGATGGAGCATCCTTCTGGATCAACACCCCAGGAAAGAGACCATACTCACACAGCACTACCTTATTCTCTGGTGGGCACATAAGAAGGTCTGTTTTAACTTAAACCAACTGGGTGACTCCCAAATGGTGAGTCAAAAAGTGCAGATTGATATACCAGACAGGTGTGTGGGGCTCAGCTTACTGCTATGGGAAAGGCTTTTATAAAGTATCTGTGGTAAAAAGCACAACTGCAAAAAAAAAAAAAAAAAAAAAAAAAAAAAAAAAAAAAAAAAAAAAAAAAAAAAAAAAAAAAAAAAAAAAAAAAAAAAAAAAAAAAAAAAAAAAAAAAAAAAAAAAAAAAAAACCAAAAAACAACAAAAAAACCCATAGTGTGTAAAAAGGTCTCAAGAAAAATTACACCTGGGCTGAGACTTAAGAATAACTTGTTCTCCAAATGATACTACAATATACAAATAACAATATTTTGCAACATGGCATTATGAACCCATATAAACAGTCACTTCCCAGCTCTTAGGCTCACATTTCCCATATAAGTGTTCATGTGATCATTAAGGACTGGAATCATGATACGTAGGTGCAAAAGAGTATACAGCTGTGCCAGGACATCAGGACACATTCCCATGCTTTATAGTCAGAGATGATTAGATAACTCATTGCTTTTCTCCCCTGCCAGAATGGAAGAGGCCTGTAAGAGCCCCTAGACCAAATATCCCCATTTTAAACAGACAGACTAAAAAATGAAATGACTTAAGAGGATACAAGATGGCAGGACAGTAGGTGGAAACTACTCCCAGGACCAAACTGGAAATGCAACTAAATTATAGGAAAAAAATCATCTTGAATAACAAACTGAACACTAGCTGGAGAAGCCTTATAAAGAAATCACATCACCACATTGAGACAGACAGATAAGGTGGAGGTGCAAGGCTCCCACGGGCAGCAGCTGAAGTGCCAGAGGAATATTACAGGGGCTGGGGGTTCCCACTGAGAATAGTGTGATCTAAACCCCAAGATGGGCTCCCCAGACTAAAAAAAAGACCAGGAAAAAGAAAAGAAAGCTGGGATAGCAGTACTTATATCCGACAAAATAGACTTTAAAAACAAGGCTATAGTAAGAGACAAAGGACACTACATAATGATAAAGGGAACAATTCAACAAGAGAGTATAACCATAGTAAACATTTATGCACCCAACAAAGGAACACCTAAATACGTAAAGCAAATCTTGATGGACATAAAGGGAGAGGCTGACAGAAATACACTCACAGTAGGGGATTTTAACACACCATTGACTTCAATGGATAGATCTTCCAGGCAGAAAATCAACACCATCCTTAAATGACACACTAGATCAAATAGATTTAATTGATATCTTCAGAGCATTTCACCCTAAAGCAGCAGAATATACATATTTTTCAAGTGCACATGGAACTTTTCTAGGATAGACCATATGTTAGGAAACAAAACAAGTCTCAACAAATTAGAGAGGACTGAAATCATATCAGGCATCTTCCCTGACTACAATGCTGTGAAACTAGAAATCAATCACAAGAAGAACACTGAACAATGAATGGTTCAACAATAAGATCAAGGGAGAAATCAAAAGATACCTCGAAACAAATGAACATGACGACACAACAATCCAAAATATGTGGACAATGAGAAAGCAATCCTGAAATTCATAGTGTTACAGGATTATCTAAAAAAAAAAAACAAAAAAAACAAGAATACCCTCAGATAAACAATCTAACTTTACACTTAAAGAAACTTGAAAAAACAACACACAAAACCAATAGTTAGTAGAAGGACGGAGAAAATAAAGATCATAGCAGAAATAAATTAAATAGAGTATAAAACAATACAAAAGATCAATGAACCCAAGAGCTAGTTCTTTGAAAAGATAAACAAAATGGACAAATCTTAAACAGGCTCATCAAGAAAAAAAATAAAAAGAACCCAAATAAATAAAGTCAGAAATGAAGGCCAAGAAAAAACAACTGATATGAAAGAAACACAAAGGATGGTGATAAAATACTAAGAGCAATAATATGCCCAAAAAACTGGACAACCTGGATAAAATAGATAAATTCCTAGAAACATACAACCTTCCAAAACTAAATCAGGATGAGTCAGATCATCTAAATACATAGTGAAATTGAAACAGTAATCAAAAGACTTCCAAGAAACAAAATTCCCGGACTGGATGGCTGTATAGGTAAATTTTACTAAACATTCCAACAATTGTTAGCTAACACCTCTCTTCTCAAACTATTTTAAAAAATTCAAAAGTAGGTAAGATGGCCAATCTCATTTTACAAGGCCAGCATTATCCTAATTCCAAAACCAGATAATCACACAACAAGTAGAGTAAGAAAATCATAGGTCAATATCCAAATGAATACAGATGCTAAAATCCTCAACAAAATATTAGCAAACCGGATACAGCAATGCACCAAAAAGATCATACACCATGATCAAGTGTGATTTATTCTGTGCATGCAACGTGGGCACAATATCCTCAATTCAGTAACAGTAAGACACTACATTAAAAAAAAAAAAGAAGGATAAAACCACATAATCATATAGATAGATGCATAAAAAGCATAAAATCCAGTGCCCACTTATGATAAAAACTCTCAGCAAAGTAGGAATAGAGGGAATATACCTAAATCTAATAAAGGCCATATATGACAAACCCACTGCCAGTATCATTACTCAATGGACAAAAACACAATCGTTCCCCTTAAGATCAGAAACAAGACAGGGATGTCTGCTTTCACCTCTCTTGTTCAACAAAGTACTAAAAGTCCTAGCCACAGGAATCAGACAAGAAGAAGCAAAAGGTATCCAAACTGGAAATTAATAGTAAAACGGTCATTATTTTAGATGACATGATGCTATACATAGAGAATTGCAAAATTCCACCTAGAAACTACTAGAACTGATACATGAATTTAGTAAAGTACCAGGATAAAAATTAGTATCTAGATATCAGTTGCATTTTTATATACCAATAATGAACGATCAGAAAGGGAGATTAAGCAAACAGTCCCATTCACAATTGCTTCAAAAGAAATAAAATATGTAGGAATATATCTAAGCAAGGATGTAAAAGACCTATACTCAAAATATTATAAGACACTGAAGAAGGAAAATGAAGATGATACAAATAAGTAGAAGCACATACCATGCTCATGGCTAAAAAGAATTAACATCATTAAAATGTCCATGTTACCCATAGCAATCCATGGCCTCAACACAATTCCTATCAAGATATCAATAAAGTATTTCACAGAACTCAAACAAATATTTCAGAAAGGTATATGGAACTACAAAAGGCCCCACATAGCATCAATGATCTTGAAAAAGATGAACAAAGTTGAGGAATTATGCTACCTCCTATCAAAATATACTATAAGGCCATAGTAATCAAAACAGCTTGGTACTGACATAAAAACAGACACATAGATCAATGGAAGAGAATAGAAAGCCCAGAAATAAACCTTTATAGTCAATTAATATTCGACAGAGGAAGCAAGCACATACAATGGACTAAAGAAAGTTTATTTAATAAATGGTGCTGGAGCAACTGGACACATCCATGCAGCAAGACGAAACTAGATGTCCTCCATACACCCCACACAAGAAAAATTTCAAAATGGATTAAAGACTTATGTTAGATCCAAAACCATAAAAATCCTAGAAAAAAAAGAGGCAGTGAAATCAGACAAGTGAAACAAAAGAAAAACAAACAAATGGGACTACATCAAACTAAATTTTTTGCACAGCAAAGGAAATTATTAACAAAATAAAAAGAAAACCCACTGAATGGGAGAATACATTCACCAAAATATCTGATAAGGGGTTACCATTGAAAACTTATTTAAAAACTTACACAACTCAACACCAAAAAAACTGAACAATCCAATTAAAAATGGGCAAAGGACCTGAATAAACACTTCTCCTAACCAGACATAAAGATGACCAGTAGACAAAAAAAGATGCTCAACCTCTCTAATCATCAGAGAAATGTAAACTAAAACCACAATGAAATATCACTTGGCACTCTCAGAGTGGCTACTATCAATAAATCAACAAATAAGTACGGGTGGGGACCAAAGTAAGGGTAGCCTTTTTACGTTGTTGGTGGCAAGAAGATTGGTGCAGCCATTGTGGAAAGCAGTATGAAGATACCTCAAAAAATTAAAAATAGATCTGCATTTTGACCCAGTGATCCCACTTCTGGAAATATATCCAAAGAAACCCAAAACATTAAATCAAAAGAACATAAGCATTCCTATTTTCACTGCAGTGTTATTTACAATCACCAAGATATGAGTGGCCATCAATAGATGAGTGGATAAAACACCGATGGCACATTTACACAATGTAATACTTCTTGGCCATAAAAAAGAAAGAGACGACTTTTCCCTTTGGAACAACATGGATGGACCTGGAGAACATTATACTAAGTGAAATGAGCAAGTCAGAAAAAGACAAATACTATATGATTTCACTCATATGTGGAATCTAATGAACAAACTAAACAAACAAGCAAAACAGACAGACTCACAGATGGAGAGCAGGCTGACAGCTCTAGCAGCAGATATTTGAGGGTAGAGGGATCCAGCAAAAAAGAAAAAGAACTCAAGGACAAGGACAAAAGTGTGGTGATTGCAGGATGAAGGCAGGATGGTGTAGGTGGATGAAGGTATAGGGGATAAATGGTAATGAAAAAATAAAAAATAAATAATTAAAACTAATAATGCAAAAAATAGCCACTATTGGAGGATTCTATGAAGTAATTATTTTGAAAATTATTAAACAAAGGTTTAAGCATTGATGTCTTTCCAATACAAACTGAACTACTAGGAAATCAAATAATAAAGATGAAGTTTCTCTTTATAAACATATTCCAGCTCATAAAGAAAAGAATGCTATCTCCATTTTGCAATACCTGATCAATTAATCTTTCTAGGTAGTGATTGCCAAAGGCTGCTAAAATTACAAAAGGATACAAAACCAGATGGTAAAATACAACACCAACTTTACAAACAAAATAAAACAAATCAAAACAAACAAAAAAACCTGATTCTGAGATTGACAGTCTCTAGATCCAACTACCAATTTACAGAAAATACAGAGGGCAGGAAAATATATAATTAATGGCATTATGAGGATACAATTGACAAAATCCATATTGTGTCAAACCATAGGACAAATGACAAATTTCCTTGATAAGTAAGTTTCAAGGGGCGGGGGGGAAGAGGTAAACAAAACTCTTTAGATGAAAATAGACTTACGAGTCAAATCAACTAATCTCAGTGTGTGAACTTTATTTAGTTCTTGATCACACAATTTCTTAATAAAAAATTACTAGACAATTAGAAATTTTAACATCAACTGGATATTTGATGATATTAAAGAATTATTAAAATTTATGTGAAATAAACATTTACTGTAGCGACGGTTTTTAATAAAACTTAAACAGAGCTTCACACTGTTAGATTTACAGATGAAATGAAAAAGTATAGTGATTTAGTTCAACATAAAATAGGAAGGAGGGAAAGGGGTAGGAGTTTAGGTGAAACAATACTACTGGTCATTAATAGATAATTGTTGAAACTGGATGATGGGTACATGGGTTTATTATATCACTGTTTACTTTTACAAACGTTTAAAATTTCCCATAGTAAAATTACTTTTAAAATTAAGCAACAACAGTAAACAGTGTTATTATAAAACAAAAACTATGTAGTCCTTTTTATAATATAGCTAATTATTTGGAAACTATTTTTAATTCCCCACTTCAACCTTATGCCATAGTCATCAAATCCTGCGGATTCTACCTCCTAATTGCCACTTCTTTCCATCTAGTCCAAGCTAAATTTGGCTTGTGTGTCTTGTACTTCTATTCTTATCTACATCCAAAAGTGTAGCCAGAATGGTATTTTTTAGAAAACCATGTAATCATACCCACCCTTTGCTTAAAAATCAACAAACGACTTCTTATTCTAGGATACAGGTGAAAATCTTCAATATGCAATTTAAGGCCTTTCTGACTCTCTGAACCTCACCAGCACCCTCTTGAGATGCACTCCCTTCCCTTCCTATATATTCCAGCTACTCATTATCAACTCAGAGCATTCATACATGCCGTTTCCTCTGTCTGAAATGTCCCCTTCTGTTACACACACCTCAGCCTTTAAATCTCACCTAAATGCTAACTTCTTGGAGTAGCTTTCCCATTATTCTTGGTCTAAGTAAGGTAAAATTTCTCCCAACTTCATAACAACTTGTCAACTGAAATTTAACTATTGTTAAGGTCTTTTGTTTAGTATCTGTCTATCCTGCTATAATATAATCTCAAAAAGAGAAAGAACTAGATCTTATCATTGTATCCCCAAAGCCTACCATTTTGTCTTGCACATAGTAAAAGATAAAGTATATCTTTATAAAATTGTAAAAAACTGAAATGACTTACACAGATACCACTCACCAAGAGATTGCTATAATTTAATTTAATTTTGCATTTACAGCCTGGTAGTGCATGTTTTTGAGCAAATGAGTAACATCTGGAGAGGATTTAAAATAGGGGATTAAAAAGGAGAACCAGGAAGGGGTGAAAACAAACAAAAATATTTGGGAGAGTTTGTCAAAAAATGTCACCTTGTATTAAGTTCAGAAGCAGAGAAGTCCTGAAGTATACATACATACAAATGAAGTAATCCAGAATTTCTTCAAAGCAGAATATGTACTTGAGCACAGCAATAAAATGTGAACAATTCTGCTTTATAAATATTGTACTTTCCATGTAAGCTACTGCTTCTGTCTCTGTTAATTTAACATGCCCTTCCTTTCAGGTTTAATGCAAACACATAAACTTATTCAGTCATGTTCATAATAGACTGTCTTATGAAGAACAGGACGCATGTAATTATTACCAGTCTTTTTTCCACAGAGGCTAGTCTGTCACAAACGGTAGACGGATAAATAAGATGGCTGAGGAGAAGATAATGCATCAGTTTATTTACTCAACATTATTACCCCTAAAGGGAAGACAGAAATTTCAGGAACTCCCCAAATTATTCTTGTGTTGTCAAAAGATTGTCAAATTGAAATAATCTTAATGTGAAATTAAGGAGAGCTTTGCTATTTGTAGATTTCCAGACCAGGGAAAGAACAGTATGCAGATAACACACCATTGTCAGATTTATCAAAACATGAGCTTTTAATCCAAAAGCTTAAAAACATGTTAGAGTAGGGCTGTGAATTTAGCTTTACTGATCACACTCTAGTTTGGAATGCCCGGTTCAGCATTACATTGAGGATTATCTTGTGCCATTTTTGTTACAGATAACAAACCTTTGAAATAGTAACTCCTCTGTTCTTTTCACGCTGCATATTAATCTTTCCTTGAAGCATGATTCTTGCTAACATCTGATTTGCTTAATGAACACTGAGAAGTCAGTCAATTAATATTTCAATTATGAAACGGTCTTTTCCAATCCCCCCAAAAAACGCATGAGATTTTGTTAGCACCCTCAGTTGCTTTCTTTGAAACAAACAAGTTTTGAATTGATGATGTAGCTCTTCATGTACTGACAAATGTGAGCCAAAACATACCAAAGGGAGGGGAGCTCGAGGGTATGTGGGCATCTCTGAAAGGGAGGATCAGTGGAAGTGCTGATGGAACCAGAGCAGCTGAGCCTGGCTTTTATTGGGAAAAATAAGACCTGGGTTAATAAGCTCCAAAGAATGATACTGTGAAAAAGTAAATATGGAAGTAGAGGAAAATAAAAAGTGATGGCTTTATCAGCAGCCAGTTTTAAACATTCATCACTAATAGCAATAACATTAATAGTACACACAATATGATTCCTAGGTTTTAGCAAGTC
This sequence comes from Noctilio leporinus, assembly GCA_004026585.1. NCBI lineage: Eukaryota > Metazoa > Chordata > Mammalia > Chiroptera > Noctilionidae > Noctilio > Noctilio leporinus. Next base: position 22,451 of record PVIW01006439.1, read on the forward strand.
AATATGATGCCAAGTGCATTCAAACAAAAAAGATCTGCATGTGTACATGTGCATGCAAACACAGAGCTGGTGTTTAAACACCTTGGGATACAAGCAGCAGGTGGGACTGCCCCCAGATGTGGGATGCTTCAGGACTTGTACTTTTCATCTCATCCCCTTCTGTATTGTATTCCTTGAACTATAGCCAGACATTGGAATGCTTTGCACAACATTGTGCATATGAGATTGTTAAATATTAGCTGCTGGATAAGATATCTAAAGCATAGAAGACTTCAAAACATTAATGTACTCTATTTTATAAAACTCCAGATTAAGATGGTGTACAGAAGTTGATATATAGACACACATATAACCAGTAAATATTAGTGCAGGTCACAGCTTCCAAGTTTTTCACCTACTTCTGAGCAGAGAACATTAGTGGATAAGATTAGTGTGAAAGAAAAAAAAAAAAAGGACTCAATACAATCTTTATCCACATACTCTGATCTCAAAACATAATTTTTTTAGGTAAAACAAAAGGCAAGATTTAATACTGGTTCCACCTCACCAGAAAAAAAGAAAAATATCAGCTAACCTCTTTCAAAAAAGGTGTGAAGAAAACAATAAAATGAAGGAAGGTAGAGATCCAAGATGGCAGAGGAGTAAGTGGAAGCTACAATCTGGAATTATAACTAAATTGTAGAGAAATCATCCTGAATAACCAACTGAACGCTAGCTGGAGAGAAGCCTTATAACCACAGACAGATGAAGAAATCACGTCACCACAATGTGTCTAGCAGGGAGTGTGGAGGAGACTTGAAAGAAATGGCTGGGCTCCCACACACAAGGATAGATTCAAAATGAAACAGACTTAAATGTTAAACCCGAAACCATAAAAATCCTAGAAGAAAACATAGGCTGCAAAATCTCGGACACTGCTCATAGCAATTTTTACTGGATACATCTTCCCAGGCAAGAGAAACAAAATAAAAGATAAACAAATGGGACTACATCAAAACTAAAATGTTTTCTGCACAGCAAAGGTAATCCTCAACAAAATAAATAAGACAACCCACCGAATGGGAGAACATAATCACTGATACATCTGATAAGGGGTTAAAACCCAATATTTATAAAGTATTACAAAACTCAACACCAAAAAACCCCAAACAACACAATTATAAAAAGGGCAAAGGACTTCTCCAAAGAGGACATACAGATGGCCAATAGACATATGAAAAGATGCTCAATGTCACTAATCATCAGAGAAATGCAAATTAAAACCACAATGAGATGTCATCTCACACTGGTTAGAATGGCTATCATCAATAAATCAACAAACAACCAGTGCTGGCAAGGATGTAGCGGAAAGAGAACCCTTTTTCAATGCTGGTGGAGTGCAGACTGGTGCAGCCACCATGGAAAGCAGTAGGGAGATACTGAAAAAAGTAAAAATGCAGTTGTGTTTTGATACAGCAATCCCACTTCTGGGAATATATCCATAGGAATCCAAAACACTATTTCAAAAGAACACCTATGTTCATTGAAGTGTTATTAAAAATGCCAAGATATGGAAGCAGCCCATGAAGAAAATTTTACCCTTTGCAACAGTATGGGTGGATCCAGAGAACATTATGCTAATTGAAATGAGCCAGTCAGAGAAGAGAAATACCATATGATTTCACTCTTATGTGGAATCTAATGAACAAACTGAACTAACAAGCAAAGTATAGGTAGATGGAGAGATGAATGACAACTAGTAGAAGGGGTGGTTGTGGGATGTTAGCAGATGGATTGAACAAAAAGGAAAAAGGACTCATGGACATAGACAGCATGGTGATTGGTGGGGGAGGGGGACATAAAGGGACTGAATGGTAATAGAAAAAATCCAATGAAGATTTTTTAAAAAATGAAGGCAGCATCAGTTCATCACTAATTAAAAGTACCGGCGTCTACTGAATACTAAGTTAAGTTACTCTATTATCAAAATCACTTAAACCCCATGGTCAAACAGGAGCATAATTGTTCATTTACAAGCCTAATATCTTCTGGGATGTGTCACTAATGTATATGGTGTACCCCAGTGTGTTTGCCCCTGGGGTTGGGTGGGGATGAAAGACAATCTAAAAGGGCTCATAAACAGGCAGTTCCATTGACTATTTGCCTCAGGAAGCTCTCAGTGTTAGCTCTATATTTCAGAAATTATATGTAGAACATTGTGCTTGCAAGTGTCTTCAGAAAGGGTCAGCTCTGGAATATTTAAGGCATTTATGAAACATGCATGGTTATACGACACTCAGAGTGACAGCATCTCATTTTGAGATCAAAATGAAGTTAGAGCAAGGAAAGGTTTAAGTTTGAAATCTTGCATCAAGACAGTCAGTGTACCACTTTCACTTAAAAAGAAATAGAAGGGTCAATAATGAATACTGACATTCTAATAGCATAGTATGATATGAAGCAACAGTGACATCTGACCATGTATTCATTAAAAGGTATAAGGAATTTTCATTGTATTTTTTCTTAAATGAAAGTATGTTTAGCCTACTCTGAGATATAGAAGTGATACCCACAGTTCATAGCTAAGCATTCATGGGGGAGCCAGCTAAGACCACTGGAGACATTTCCCAATAGTCCAACACTTGGGCACACACAGGTAACAGCAGCTGCATTAATTCCATGTGTCCCTCAACCCTATTTTCAAGAGTACTCACTTCCATGGCAGTGAGACTGGCCATACACAATTTATTTCACCTGAACCAGTGTTTTCAAATATTTGCAGGGCTAAAGGCCTTCTCATGTACACAGATCTATGTGGAAGCTGAAACACTTTAGTCTTGCTGGAACATAGCTCTGCTCTAAGAACCAAATATTCTTTACCTGGAAAGACATGAAACCTACAATACAGACTTGGACTCAAATTTAAAAACAATTCTTGATGTTGATAATGAATTTTAAAATAACAAACTGCTGTTGAAAATACAGAATAAGAAATTCAATATCTGAGTATGGCTCTTGGTATTAATTTGTTTCATCATTATTTAGTCCAACAACTATTTATTATACCCTTACTATAAACTAGGCTCAGTACTGAGAACTAGATACATACCAGTAACTTAAACAGACATGATCCTTGTTTTCAAGAAGCTTGAAGCTTAGTGGATTTCATCTATTGAACTGAGGTACATACAAGTTCAGGTTAAAATGAGCATTTGGGGGTTTAATTTCTTTAAGTAAGGACTTCTTCATTAATTTTTATTACACTGCCAACAACAAAAAAATTATTTTCTTTCCTTCCTTCCCTTCCTGCTTTATTTCTTTGGAAAAACAAAATATGTCCCAATTTGACATGATATTGGAAACAGTGATCTAAAATTTGTGGAAGTATTTTTTTGGTCTAAACATATATATCATATTTAAAACCTCATTGAAGAAGGTACCACTATTTTATCTGATATTTTCTACTCTTTCTCTAAAGGTATAGAAATTATAATATTAAAATTAAGTTTTTGAAGATCTATACAATACACATTTCCAAAATATTCCTGATATTAAGTAGATCCACAAATGATCCAAAAGACTTTCTTAAAGTTCAGAATATTAAAAGAAACAATTAAAATAGATTTTCCCCTTCTGTAGTATAATTTTGAGAAAGTAAAATAAGTCAAAGATTAGAAAGGAACCACATTTTTTTAGTACCTACTATGTGTAAAGAGCTACACTATGATGATCATTAATGTGTTCTCATTTAATCCTTATCACAATTCACCCAATTAAGTTGTCTGGATTTCATTTTCCCTCACACAAATATTAACTCAAAATGGATCATAGTAGTCCTAAATGTAACACCTAAAACTATAAAACTCTAAAAGAGAACATAAGAGAAAAGCTTTGTTACTTTGAGTGAGGCAAAGATTTCTTAAGTTATAAAACTAAAAGCATGATCTATGAAGGAGCTATTGATAAACTGAGCTTCATCAAAATTTAGAACTTTGGCTCTTCAGGCACTATTAAGAAAGTGAAAACAGATACACATAAGAAGAAAATATTTATAAATCATATCTTTAAAAAGTAGTCAGATTATAAAACAAACTCTTGCAACTCAAAAAATTAGTGGAATATTTTAATAGGCTTTTCAACAAAGATTATGTAAGAATGGCTAGTAGGTATTTGAAAAGGTGCTTAAAATCATTAGTTATCAGCAAAATTAAAATTAAAATCACACTGAGATATGATTACACACCCACTAGAATGGTTTTACACCCAAGATTGACATATCAGGTATTGTATAGTAAAACCTTGTACATTACTGGTGGGAATACAGATGGTAAAGCAACTTTTGAAGGATATAACAGATTCTTATAAAGATAAGCATCCTCTAACATATAACTCAGTAATCTCAGTCCTAGATACTTATCCTAGAAAAATTAAAACACGTGTTCATACAAAGGCTTCAAAGCAAATGTTCACAGCAGCATTACTTATAATAGCCCCAAACTGGAAATAATCCAATGTCCATCAACTGGTGAATGGATAAACAAATTGTTATATTCAGAAAATGAAATATTATTTAGATTAGGAGAAAAAAATACAAAATATCCAACAAAGGACTTGTATCTAGAATGTATAAAGGACCCTTACAAATTAGCAACCCAGCTCAACTCCTCACTATCATGATTAATCTATGAACTTATTTAATTAATTTACTTATTGGTAGGAATGAATAGAATATATATTAATTAATTAGATCTTAAAAACTGATATGGGTAAGATATGAAGTCTAAATATAACTTGTGCCAATTATATCACATGCATTTTTAAAATCATATATCCACATCTTTATTTCTGTTTTGTTTGTCAGTATATTTTGTCCAGATATAAATGAAATTATAAATTATTTGCCTTTCTCAAAGAAAATTATAGGTACTTGTATATATATAAAAATATAATTTGAAAAACATAACTGGTTAAGTGATGAGGTGCATTAATAAACTCAAGATACTTGAGAGAAAGGAGGGTGGTTAGGGGCATTAGTCTGGAGCCAACACAACAGATGATGTGGGATGAGGTGTGACTTCCACCTGACTTAAAAATGCAGGGTACCTCAAAAATTAGCAGCCAAGAGGAATCTAAAAATACTTCCTAGGATCCTACAGTAGAGACTGCCTTAGGAACAACATTTTTCTTAGTTTCTCAAACCTGTCCCATTCAGATACTTTCTTTCTCCTTGAGAACATCCAGAGTCACCCCTACACCAGCCAAGTGGAGACAATAAATTGACACAGTGAAATCTCACACATACAAGCACCTGTTCAATCTACCAAGTAGAAACTAGTTCTGAGGACACATCTTCTAACCAAATTGTATCAGGAATGGAAAAGACAGCATAATTAGATGGAGAAGACAAAAGAAAAGAAGTTCCACAGACTAAAGTTAATATCCTATAAACAAATGACTTTGTGCCTTGTACCTATTATGTGTTATGCATTTATCTCATTTAGTCCTTTCAATAAACCTAAAAGGTAGAAATTATTATTCCCTTCTTAGTGGGGAAAAAGATACTGAGACTTGAAAGTTAAAGCAATTTGCTTAAAAAACTAAGGAAAAAGTTAGCTCTAAAAACTTCAGTTTGTACCATGCAGCCCACAAAAATGAAATGCCATGACAATACATCCCCAGAATCCTGAACAGTATGCTTCTTTCACATTTCAACAGAAGCTGAAAAATGTAGCCAATCCTCATGGAAATTTCAGTGATGAACTCTTGCTGTCAAACTTCTAAGTGGTCCTGTTTCTCTTCTCACACCCACTGGTGAATGTTAAATGCTCATCCTAGAACTATGCAGACCCAGTTGCACCAACCTCTTCCCTCAAAATGAGAGCTAAGTTCAGAGACAAAAGGAAGCAGTCATCACTCTAGTGTCCACATGGACATGTTCCAGGGTGCCAGGTTAGAGCAGAAGTTAAAAGGGGGCCCTGGAATCCATGCCTGTTGAGTTCTCTCAAGTGGGCACTTTCATTCCCATCAAAATAGTAGAAGACAAAAAAATTCATCAGGAAATGTGTAGCAATTTCATAGACTGACAGGTGAAGCTTGTTGCAATACATCTTTTATTACTGCCCTTGAAAGCTACAGATTGCATGCTGAGTTTAACTGGACTGATACACTTATTCTGGAGGTGTATTGTTGAGAGGAAAATTTTTGGACATTTTTCTTGCTATCACAGAAATAAAGTACCTAGGTATGAAAATAAATTTCCCGGTAGTCCAAAGAATGTTTTTCCCTACAGCTTCAAATACTCTCTCTGGTCTCATAACTCTAAAATAGGCATTTTAATGCTTGGCAAACTTATTTTAAAACATGGATAAGTCAGTCAGCAGTAAAGGTTCTTTTCTATGGATTTATAAAGTGATTTGTACTCAGTGATTCTACAAATGAGGGAATGTAACTTTCTTTACTAAAGCATTAGATTTCATAAGGGGAGATATTTATGACATAGATAGTTGATGATTTAAGTTGATATTCCAAATATAATTTTCATAGTTAAAAAACAGAAATTGTGCTAGTTAGCAAGTACTTGCAGATTAGAGAAGTTCATTCCTCAGTAGCCATAATACTGACTTCACATGCATTTGCGGAAAGAACCTTCCCAGTGTCATTCACACCTGATAAGCACATTGTGTGGATTAGAGTTTTCAAACAGAGGGAAAAAATAATTTTCTACACAAGTTTCAGATGTCACAGGTATATCATCTAATGAAAACAAGATTTCTCTGAGGAATGTGAAATGCATTTAGAGTTTCCACCAAATAATTATTCTGCCACAACATACAAAATATTGAGACAGAAACAGACCTGATTACATTTTTCTTATTGCTTGCTAAAACTAAACATTAGGATACCAAGCAGGGTCTGCAACTCCCAGAAAACAGTTCTATGTAGATGAATATCAAAAATGATTATGTAAACATATTTACATTATATCATACAGGGGAATTAATATAATTTACATGTAAATATATTTATAATATACTTAATTGCACTCATCCAATATGTCTTAAAATGTAACCATCAAATTCTCCTATCTCAGCCCTGGCTGGTGGCACAGTGGATAAGGCACCAGCCTGCAAACCCAAAGGTCACTGGTTCGATTCCCCAGCTGGGGCACATAACCAGGTTGCAAGCCAGGTCTCCAGCCAGGTCTGTAGCTGGAGGCAGGTGAAAGGCAATCATACATTGATGTCTCTCTTCCTCTCTGCCTCTCTCCCTTCCCCTCTCCTTAAAAAATAATAAATAAATCTTAAAAAATAAAAATAAAAAAAGGGAATTCTTCTGATCTAAGTGCCTTTGAACTGGGGCTCAGTTTCTCCCTCCCTTTGAACTCTAAATGAAACACAGCCTCTTCCTGGGTCTCAAGCCTTGCCTACCTTCAGACTGCAACTATACCATCAACTGTTTTGGTTCTCAGCCCTTCAGACTCAGATTGGAACTACATCACTGACTTGCCAAACACAGATCTTGGGACTGCTCAGTCTCTATAACCACATGAGCCAATAAATCACATACACACAATATATTTATCATATTAAATATGTTAAACATATCTTATGGGTTTGTTTGTTTTTAGAGAACTCTGACTGATACAATAGTATAAGGGAAAAAAAATTTCCCTATAGCACCACCAGAGACATTGTGGGGCCGTCTAATTCAGCACCCAGATAACAAAGAGCAAGAAGCTGCAAAAGCCAAAAAATGGTGATACTATTAGGAAGTATGGAAAACACATGATTGAAACATTTCTACTTGATGTAAGAGACCTGAAACAAGTAACTAAAAATGTCAGGGATAGGATGGGATAGAGGGGAGGGGAGTACATGAGGGGCACCCTCCTCCAACCCCAAAAAGCCCCTGTGACTTATTTATAAAAAATTGTGTATTTATTCTTACATATTTAAACTTCAGCCACCTTAAGAGTACTCTCCATTAGATGCAAAAACACTTACTGAGACATTTGGTCCACTGCTCAAAACAGTTTTTAAACTCATTGATTTGGATGCCTTTTAGTGCTTCTGACATTTTTTGTTATATCTTGTTCACATTGGCAAAACATTTTCCTTTGAGAATTTTTTTTCACCCAGGGAAACAAACAAAAAATGTGGCTCAGGGCAAGATTGGGTGAATAGAGAAGGTGGGGTACGGGGGTCATGTTGTTTTTTGGTCAAAAACTGCTAAACGTTCATCAAGGTGTGGGTAGGTGCACTTGTAAATCACCCATCATGAACTGGGCAAATGCATTGAAAGATTTTTTAAAATTACACTGAAGCTGAATTGCAGTCTCTCACAACAATGCTACCTGGTACACTGATACAGATGGGTTCCTAGAATAGTCACCTAGCGGGGCCACAAGATGGCCACCCTCCAGAAGATAATTCCAACTTTTTATGGACCCCACCTTGTAGAGGGAGGATGGGCTGGATGAAATAGAGAAACATGCTCATGAATGACTATGCTTTTTCCATGAAGAAGTTACCATTCACACAAATTCTAGTAGGTTTCCCTCAATCTATGCCACTGAACATGCTGTCCCTCGCTCCAAGGCAGGGCTATGACCACACACACATGCATACACATATGGCCCCTCAAACCTTTACTAAATATACTAAGTAATGCACATCAAGCTGTAAAGAATTTTGCTTTTCCATTCTTAATGATCTCAATGACATTGAACTTCCAAACAATCTTACAAATTTTAGAGCCGGTATTATTCTTACAACACCCACACATACTTAAAATCAAACTTGTTTTGGTTCACAGAGAGTGGGAACAGAAGATGTCAAAGGAAAGGTTTATGGAATTTCAAAAAACTTACAGGATCAGACACTCTTTTCCAATGTACAAGTTAAAGATATTCTAGGAAAGCTTAAAACTAGCTGGATGTGTGGAGGCTTGTGAAGTCAAAGAGAATTTAGGATTCATTAAATACTTGAATAGGCAAAGTTCTCTTTATTCCAGTTTGGGGATAGATTAGTGCTCAGAAGTCTTATCACACTCCTACCACACTCCCCACGCAAGTTTTCTCTCCTTTTCTGGATAAGCATGCACAAAAGACAACTGATTCTGAAATAAGTATGTAGCCTAGGCAAGCCTGGAGAAAGCCAAGGGCCTTTAGTCTCTTGTATATTCCCAGGCCTTCCGTGGCCTTGTAAAACCATTCTCATCTTGCTTTAAATGTCTTTTCTTCCCAGGGCTGGAGAACTATATTCCAAAGCCAGGCTCTGGGATTGAATACTCTTTCTGAGGCTAATTATTAGTTATGTGTGACCTTGGGAAAGTTATTTACCTCTTTGTGCTTCAGTTTCCTTAGCCGTAAAATGTGAACAACAATAGTACATAGCATGTAAGGTTGTGAGGAGGAAATGAGTTCATGCACATCAGGTTCTGGAAGCAGTGCTGGCATGAAGTACATGTCATTATCAGCCCTGTGGAGTCTCTTACTTATTCTTTTGGGCCCAAAAGGTGGTAAGTTACATCTGGTTCATTCATAGTATTGATCACACTTATAAAAAATCACCCATTTACCAGCCTGCCTCCCTGCTGGACTAAGCAAAAGTCACATCTTTCTCATTATTTTTGCTAGCACCCAGTGTTATGCTTAGCACACAGGTACTCAGTAGCTATGGACTGAGCACTTAAAGGGATGATGCATTCATTCTAAAAGGAAAAGCATGTTGCCTAAGGTTTGCTGTTTATGAATGGCAACAGCAATATAGCAAAGTGAAGCTCCAGTTAAAATTTTGCAAAGAAGCACAATTCTGGTGTATGATCAAGTCCTGGGATTGTTAATTTGCCTAAATCCATTTGTAAACAGTATCATTTTTGTTTAAAACTTTGTCTCTTAAATCATTGAGAAGTAAGCGTAACAAAGCTGACTGAACAATGTTCCTTTGGCCTCAGGAGACAAAAGTCCTAGAAATATTATAAGCAACCTCATAGGCCAGATTTAATTATTAATTATACATAATACATAATTATTACTATTAAAGGGTCATTAAGAAATGTCTTTCTAAGTACAAAGAGCAATGCATCCACAGACCTAGAACAAGGCGGAAGTTATTTCCCTGAAACATAGCAGGCATGTCAAACTTATTTTCACCAGGGGCCACATCAGCCTCGTAGTTGCCTTCAAAGGGCCGAATATCATTTTAGGACTGTATAAATGTAACTACTGCTTACCAGCTAAGTGAGCTGGGCAGAAACAAGGTGCCAGGCCAAAAAGGTGCTGGGTTGGATAAAACAAGGTGGAGGGCCGGACTGGGCCCAAGGGCCTTGTGTTTGCCATCCGTGACATAAGGGATAACAAGATGACCACGAAACTAATCCTCATCCCAGTTCTTTGATCTCCGTTTCAAAAACCCTTCTGTGGAAAATGTTCTTTTGAAACATCCTGCTAAAGCTCCCAAGACATATTCACTAGTTCCTCTGAATAATTCCCAATGGTTCACTGAAAGGATATGGGAAAGGGGGACACACACACATACACATATTCCATTCCAGACCACAGTTAAGAAACTCAGTAAAAATCAGTTTATTTTCTGTGTGATTTTTGTTGTCACTGTCAGGTCACCTTAATAAAAGCCATATTCTCCAGTTAAGCATAAAGAAAAAGAAGTAATAAAGGAATTCAAATATGCTGACAACAACAAAAAAACCCAGAATACCTGAGTTTGCATTTTTATGTCCCTGGCCACATACACTTCTCATTTAATTAAAAGAATTTGGCAAGATGAGTCAACACTTACTTAGCTACTATTTACAATGATGAAGGCTACAGGACCTAAGAGAAAACAATGTTTCTTCACATTGGGAAGATGGCACACATGAATGAACTAATAAGTAAAATGAGTTACTACTCCAAAAGCCAAAAGCCAAAAGCCAGATTCCTGAAAGGTTCAGCTGCATTAGTTATACAAAAAGTACACTGAACAGGCACCCCAGGAACTTACCACAATATCCTCAGGGAATGTGTCTCTGCTAAAGGAGCCGTCATCAAACATGACCTCATAGAAGGTCTGTGATGTCATAGCGATCACTCTGCAGCTATAGTACCGAGTATTCCGATGCTTCGTGATGACAGTCTGCCCCACAGAGATGCCCTTCTCGCCAGCCTTAAATTTCTAAAGACAGGCAGAAAAAGGAGAAAAAGAAAGTGGAGAAAAAGAAGAGGAAAGGGCAGAAAATAAAAGAAATATTTATTTAGAAAACAATCATTGACTTAGTAATGATATAGTTTTTAAAAATTTTAACCTTTTTATTGGGGAATACTTTCAGGGTTAAAAGTTGCAAGAATATGAATGATACAAAAACAGCTATATACCCTTTGACCCTTTACCCAGATTCAGCTATTGTTATCTATTGCTATTAACAGTTCACCATTTCCTTTTTTTCATATTATGTTTCTATTTTATATATTTAAATATGTATAAAATTGTGCATGTATACACACACACACACACACACACACACACACACACACACACACATTTGTCCCCCACCACCATTTGAGCTTTATTGGGATTTTATTCCTAAATACATCAGTGTGTGTTTTCAAAGAAGGAGTTTTCCTTTACATAACCATAGTTATATAACAGTTACAGTCACTAACTACTTTAATAAATTTAACATTGACACAATCTTCTATAATGCATATTCCAATTCTGTCAATTGAACCAATAATGGCCTTTAGGGCACCCCACCCCACCCCCGCCCTGCACTCCAGTCCACAATCTCAAGTACAGGATCCAATATGGGGTCATGGACTACATTTAGATGCCACATATCTTTAGCCTCCTTTAACCTAGAACATTTCCACAGCCTGTATTTGTCTTTTATGACAGGGATACTTTTGAAAGATACAATTCTCCCTCCCCTGCTTTTTGAATAGAGTATTTGTCTGATGTTTCCTCATGATTAGATCCAGAATTTACATTTCAGACCAGAACGCCACACAGGTGATGTTGTTGTATTCTCAGGATATCAAATCTGGAGATACATGGTATTTGTCTGCCTCTCCATGGTGATGAGAATTTTGATCATGGTCAAAGTATGATCCAATTTCTCTACTTTATAATTACCCTTTTTTCTTTTATAACTAGTAAGCAATCTGTGGGAGAAACTTTAACATCATGCAAAAATCCTATTCCTGCACACTTGTGCCTGATTTTACATCTGTCAATGAGTCTTCCTGATTCAACTTTTACTATGATGGTGGTGATGTGCTACTTGTTCTTGCTCAGCCCTCCCTGCCTCAGCATTTACTAGTTGGTACTTGTCATTTCTTAAGCAAGAGGTACCCACTCTCCCCACATCCATCCATCCATCCATCCATCCATCCATCCACCATCAGTATGAATTTAATAATTTCTCCTCCACAATTGTTTATAATTAATGCACACTTGATTATTTTGGTGCTCAGATTATACCAGGTTTGGCCAATAGACAAACCCTCTTCAAACTGTTTCTTGTGCTCTTCAGACATCCTGCCTTTTTTAAAAAAGCAGTTTCTATTTCCTGGCCTAACAAGATATTGACATTTCCCTGGGGAATGTGCTTTGCTTTAGAGGAGAGTGGTATTAGAGACTAACATGCAGGTGCTTAGGAGTGTTTATTAGTAATTACTAGAGGGATATCTTTGCTTCCTGACCCTTTGAAAAGACACAGCAATGAAGTATATGAATGTACACATACTTACACATGTATGCACACAGGCACATGCAGAAATACATATGCATACAAAAGTTAGCAATCTTAAATCCCTATTCATTCCCACAGGGTTCTTTCTCACCTTCTCCCATCAGTGTTTGTATGTCCCCTGGTTCTCAATGAGAACCTTGCTTTCAAGAACATGAACCCATTTACCCATTTAGTCAATTTTAAAATATAGCCAACTATTTTGCGAAAGCTTATAGAAGAACTGAACTAATAATTTTAAACTATAAAATGTAAAAGTAAACCACAAAACAGATCATTTCATTTTTAAATTAAACATTAAGATAAAGTTCCATTATCAAATTACTGATGGACCACAGTGGTTCTCTAAGAACACAGTCATGAGTTGGGGACTCTACTCCTTTTTGTTCACTTGTTTTCACACTACTTTTTCCACACATGTCTGGTCTCCTGTAACCATAGCTAGATCTCAGGGTATATGGACCATGCCATGAAAGAAGGCGACTTTGAGATTAGCTCCTGGCTTATAGTAAATACTCTAGAAATGTTAGTTTGTTGCATTTTGGGATTTTTTTGTAGATTTTGTTTTTCAGGATAAGGCTGCTGCTCCCTGCTCCCCTTTGAGGAACTTCTACAACCCTATTCCTGCCAGAAAGAGTCAACAGTCAACATCTTACACAGATGTCTACTCTCAAGCATTGGGTCCCCTTTACTCTCTGACTCCAAGTTTCATTCCTTGACCTGATTCACTTCATGCCACAAGTTCTCACTCACTAGAAAGGTGCTGAATCAAGCACGGGGGAAGGTCCAGACCCTTTGATAAATGGGCCCTGGAAGGCACAATCTCACAGTCCCTAAGATACTAAATTATTCTGACATGTCACCTATACCTACAAAAAGAAACAGGACTCATTAAATCCCAATATTTTCCATCAGGGGTACTTAGAATGTTACTGGAGTATAGTGTGGTTATTCAGAATCTCAGTTTTTACCTCTTTTTTTCCTGAGTTAAAAAAATGGCTAAAGCATCTTATAGGGGACAAATAAAGTACTATGTTTGACCTTTTCCTTCTAGAAACTAAAGAACACATGTCCAGTGAGTCATTAATTCACTAATTCTTTCAACAGTCATTTGTTGCTAGCCAGTGGGCATAAAGCACTTCCCTACTACTGGGAACTTAAATATACAAGAACCAATAAAACTTGATTCCTGTTCTCTAGAACAGGCTCACACTGGTATGTACCATAAAGTTCTCTTATAGATGGCATGACAGAAGACTAACAGGACATATTCTAGCATACCATCTATGGCATGACTTCATATTCATGAAGAATTAGGGGAAGGGGGAAATGAAGCACAGAGCGGTGGACATGAGCAAAGGCCCAGAGGCCAGAAACAGCCTGTTCTACTCTAGGAACTGCAGGAGATTCTGCTGCCCCATGGGAGTGGGGTGGAGAGGAGGAGGTAGGAAGAAGGACAGGTCTCATGTCAGCCTAAGGAATCTGGACATTATCCTGTGACCTTATGGAAGCCACTGAGAGGTCTGGGTGAAGAAGAAAAATGAGCCATACCTGTATGGTTACAGGTGGAGAAGGGGCTGATGCGGCTGACTGCAACAGTCCAGGTAAAAGATGAGTAAAGGAAGGACAGAGAGGGCCCTGGCTGGTGGCACAGTGGATAAGGTGCCAGCCTGTGAACCCAAAGGTCGCTGGTTCAATTCCCCTGCCAGGGTACATAACCAGGTTGCAAGCCAGATTTCTAGCTAGGCCTGTAGCTGGAGGCAGGTGAAAGGCAGCCATACATTGATGTCTTGCTCCCTCTCTGCCTCTCTCCCTTTCCCTCTCTCTAAAAATAATAAAATATAATCTTAAAAAAAAAAAAAAAAGGGATGGATGTAATACAACAATAATACAATTAAAAAAAATACACCCATTTTTAAAAAAAAAAAAAGGAAGGACAGAGATGCTCATGATTTGGACAAGGGACAACTCTTAACAAACATGTTCCTAAGGGTCTGCTACTTATAGAATGAGTTGGCCATCTCGTTTCTCACATGCTTAATAAAAATAAAGGATGTTTTCCTCTTTGAAATCATTCCTCAGAAACAGCTGTATTGGTTGGGAAAATTGCCTGTGCCCTTAGGTGTAGTTAGGTGTGTAAACACTTTACCAAATACAGGAGGAGGCTTATTATGGTTAGAAATACTACAGTTCACTATAATATTAATTCCTTTGTGCCTGCTATTAAAATTGGATCTACCATCTTAAGGAGACAGGATGGTTTGGATGTGAATTCTTCGCTTTGCTTCTTACTAGCTAGGTGATCTTGAGGGCATTATTTAACCCTTATTAGTCTCAGTTTGCTCATCTGCAGAAGAGATAAGAAAAGTCTGCTGTAAAAAGGATAAAGTACATAAGATACCTAGACTCCTGGGCAGCTGATTCTCAGCAAATGTCAGCCAGCTTCAGAGCAGGTTAACAAACCACTCTTCCCTCCTCTACTCAGTAATTGGCAAATCTGACTGCGAAGCACCCTGATTTCACATGAGAAGGCTCAATCCAGCCCCAAATCATCACTGTTCTGCTCTTTACCTCATCCACTCCTGACTCTTAACTCTTGTCATAGTGCACACTCATAGTTACGGTCCTTAGGAAGGAAGGCATAATGTGGTCTTCTCCCACTGCTGTCAAGGCTCCCAAAGCCTCTGTTTATAACTTACTTAAAGGCCTGGCCTAAAGTCACTTTCACAGGCTTCCTAAAAGAGGGCAAATCCACAAAGAAAGCCATGAGACAGAGCCAAGACACATCTGTCTTTTTATCCATGGCAACCAACAGGGTGTGTACAACACTGCTGCTGAATAATGAATGAATGAACCAATTAAAAAAAAAAAAAAGAATGAAATATGAGGATGGGTACAAACACATTTTCAAAATGAGAAAGAATTTGATTCATGCATTTCAGAAAATGATAAAGAAAAACAAAAGGGAGTTTTTGGAAGACGTTTCTCTTTCTTGGGTGGTGAGGCATGTTATGTGGGTAGGAGAAGGGAATGAAGAACATTTATGGCATGGACATGGACAACAGGTGGGATTGACTTTGTGGGGAATGGGTGGGTGGGGAGGGGGACAGAGGGGAGCAAAAAGGAGATGGATGTAATACAACAACAATAAAATTAAAAAAAAAAAAAGAACATTTATGGTTAAATTCATGGGGTGTGGAAAGTGGAAGCAGCCCGTCAGGGAATAGAAAAGTGATACTCTTGACAAAGAAAGACTGACTCCAGATCACATTTTCTTTCTGCTTAGGACATGAAATTCATGCAAATTGACTGACTGGAAAGATGGCCAGCAACAAAATTAAATATATAGCCTTCATCTAAATAAAAATTTTCATAAGCTTCAACCATGACCATCTCATGGGAAAAAACAAAGAAAAACAGATTTTTCCATAATGTTATTTTGATAGGATTTCTGATTTATTTTATGCAAGAAAAAATTTATTGATAAGCACAGCCCATACCTAATTACAAATCCTCCAAAATATTTCCTTGTCAGAAAAGCCTAATAATCTATTGATGTTAAGAATGTCATACATTATACAAGGGGGCTCCATCAGATTAAAGAAATGGCTATGGTATTTTGAAGATTAGTGTTCAGGCTAAGGTTGTGAAACTCAAATTTTCTTTAACATGCACTAAGTAGAAATAAACGGAGTTGTTGTTTAACATAGCTTCTTTCATTTTATTTTTAAAAAATTTTAAATGATATTTTTATTTTATTGATTTATTTTAAATATTTTATTTTATTATTTTTAGAGAGAGGGGAAGGGTGAGAGGCAGAGAGGGATAGACATCAATGTGTGGTTGCCTTTCACCTGCCTCCAGCTATGGATCTGGCTGAAGACCTGGCTTGCAACCTGGTTATGTGCCCTAGCTGGGGAATCGAACCAGCAACCTTTGGGTTCACAGGCTGGCACCTTATCCACTATGCCACCAGCCAGGGTAACACAACTTCTTTTAAAGAAAAGCTAAAATTAGTTTGAGGTGCTGGGTATGTAAAAAAAAGTTAAGAAAATGTTCTAGATAGTCCACAAAAGTCAGAGTTCCTGAGAAATAATAACACATGTAGAGTTTCCAACAGATATCCATATACATGAGAATTAAATTTTCCTAAACAACTTTGTGAGATAGTTATTTGCATTAAATAGATGAAGTAACTGAGGTACAAAGTCAAGTGATTTTTCCAAGGTCTCAGAGCTGGTGAGATGCTGAAGTGGGATCCCAAAACAACTGTTCTCTCATTATGCGTGCCTCAGCATCATCAACAAAGAGCATGACTGTGGGAATAAATCAGAGGAGAAACAAAACAGACCAGCAACAAACAAGCAAAACAGAACCAGAGACATGAACACAAGTGTGCAGAGGGGAGGGGGAGGAGGAAGGGGGAGAAGGAGGCAAAGAAGAGAACAGTTTAGTCAAGGAACTAGCATGGAGGACCCATGGACATGGGCAACAAGTGGGATTGACTGGGGTGGGGGGCGGCAGTGGGGAAGGGGAAAGCAGGAGGGGAAATAGGATGAACGTAATACAATAACAACAAAATTTAAAAATAAATAAATAAAAAGACCAGCAAATGAAATTAATAGAATTCAAGCAGTTGCCTAAAGAACTTGTATTTTCTTTTTCTTTCTTTTTAAACTACTATTTATTGAGTACCTACCTCCTCTGTTCTACGTATCTTTTAAGAAAATGCTCATATAAAAATTCATTTAATCTCCCCAGTAAGTCACAGCACTGCAATAGCAACTGGGATTTGGGGCCTATCTAGTGATGAAAATGCAGAAACAATTATATATGCTTTCCATTTTCACATATGCATATACATGAAATGGACACACACTACAGTAAGTTGGAAAAACACCCATCGATCTTCATTCCTTCATGTTCCCACATCCTTTGAGGTTTGGCTTTGCAGCCCCTCCATCAAGAGCTGGAGTCTACTTTCCCTTTGAATCTGAATTTGCCTTGCAGCTTAGGCTGCTCTGGCCAAAAGAATACAGAAGTAACAGTATGCCAATTCAAGCCTTTTTGTCCAAGAGGCTTGTACACTTCTGCAGTCTCTCGAGAGACCCTAGACTCTGTCATGTGAACAAACTCAAGTTATCCTGCTAACAGACCTGAGGCCCAAGAGGTGTAAGAGAATCCAGGCAAGAGAAGGTGAATTGTTCTGCAGCAGAACACAGATGGTTAAGGCAATTGCCTGGAGGAGAGCCACCCAGCTAGTGAGTTGGCCTAAATGATAACCAACAAGAACACCAGCTAAAAAGTCGTCATTGTTTTAAGCCATTAAGTACTGTTATGGTTTGTCACACACACAGATAATGAAACAAAACTAGCAAAAAAATATACTAAACTGTTAACAATGTATAACTCTAGGCAATGGAATTGTATCTATTTGCTTCTTTATGTATTTTTCTGTACTTTCTACCTCTTTAATAATTGTTGAAAACACTAAATGTAATAAAAATAGAAGAGTCTTTGCAAGCTTCAAATTCTACTAATAACCAAGTCAGTTAGATCTACTTAACTAAGATGTCAAAAAAGCTGAAGCCAAATTATTTAGTAAGAAAAGACCATCTTC
>PVIW01006439.1:40896-87189 GCA_004026585.1 Noctilio leporinus
TGAAACACCAATTCATAAGAACCTATGCACACCTATGTTCATAGCGGCACTATTTACAATAGCCAGGTGCTGGAAACAGCCTAAGTGCCCATCGGTGGATGATTGGATCAAAAAACTTTGGTACATTTACACAATGGAATTCTATATGGCAGAAAGAAAGAAGGAACTTGTACCCTTTGCAACAACATGGATGGAACTGAAGAGTATTATGCTTAGTGAAATAAGCCAGTCAGTGAAGGACAGGTATCATATGATCTCACCCATTACAGGACAATAATGAGCAAAACTAACAACAAGCAAAACAGAACCAAGTATATGAATATAAGGAATAGGCCTTCAGTGGTCAGGGGGAAAGGGGTTGGGGGGAGGGGGGAGGCAGAGGGAAAGAAGGGGAGCAGCTTAGACAAGAGCCTAGTATAAAGGAACCATGGACATGGACAACAGGTGGGATTGACTTTGGGGGGAATGGGTGGGTGGGGAGGGGGACAGAGGGGAGCAAAAAGGGGATGGATGTAATACAATAACAATAAAATTAAAAAAAAAAAAAAGAAAAGACCATCTTCAACATTTATCTTTCAGTTTAGTAAATATAAGAAGGACTTGAGAAAATGAACACTTTGTAAAGTGGAATGATACACAAATTTGTTTATAAAATTTCATCTAACTTATATGTTACATTTAGGCCAAATGTGATATAACAAAAGACATTTTAATTTTTTTCTTTCTTTTTTTTTAAAAGATTTTATTCATTATTTCCAGAGAGAGGGGAAGTGAGAGAGGCAGAGAGGGAGAGAAACATCCATGTATGGTTGCCTTTCACCTGCCTCCAGCCATGGACCTGGCTGGAGACCTGGCTTGCAACCTGGTTATGTGCCCTGACTAGGGAACAGAACCAGAGGCACTTGAGTTCGCAGGCCGGCACCTTATCCACTGAGCCATACCAGCCAGGGCTGTTTCTTAATAATCACTACTCATTCCTAAGACATGTTTCCATCAAATCAATAGATTTTATTCTCGGGTTTGGGGTTATACTTATTTAAAAACTATTCTTATCAAGTCTCTTTGAGACTCATTACTATATCTGTTCTTCCCATCAAACTAAGGGCAACACCAATAATAAAATCAAATTGTTTAGATTTGAAAGGGTCTTCTCGCCACTGTTACCACATTGCCTTCAATCATGGTAGGCTTAAAAATTAAATAGGCCCTTATTACAAAGTCCTCTAACTTCCCAAAGACTAACCAATATTGACATTGCCACACTTCAGAAAAAAGATGGCTAATCGTCAATGATTACAACCTGAGTAGGGACTAAAAGATGTCCCTAAACCGTGCAGTGGTTCATAAAAGGCATGACAACACCCAACAGTCTGACTCCAAAATATTTAAAGCCAATGTTGACAAAATAGGATGAAAAAAATTCACCTTTCCTAATTCATTAAGTGCTCTACAGCAGGAAACTCTGGGCCTGAGCCACGACTCAGCTGGTGAACAATGCACAGAGGAAAAGCAATGCAAGGACGGCCAGGGAGTGGGAAAGTGGCTTTTAAATAAGCAATTACTGAGTGCTTATTCCAAGCAAGACACATTGCTAGGAACTAAGGATTAAAATAAAATGAGAGCACCCCTCCTCTCTAATAGTTCACAGGCAGAAGGGAAACAGACAGGGCTATAGGTATTAAGAGTGCCCAGGCAGGGGAAGGTAGGAGCCCTCCAGAGAAGGCTTCACCGCAGGGTACATCTGAACCAGGCCTGAAAGAGCTAGAAAGCCTACATGCACACACATCAGAAAGGCTATGTGACAGGAGAGTGTTTTGTGTGGGGAACCCCTTTGGTTACTTTGTGAGCCTATAACCCTTACTCAGATTGATGTTTGTAAATGTATAAAATAAAGCACACAAGATTACAAAAGAAACAAATTATATTGCAATAACAATGAAAAAATGATTTGTGGTACAATATCTATGCTGTTGCAATAATGTATTAAATATTAGTATCTAGTGACAATGCTAACATGGTTACTACTATGGGCAGGGTCACAAAACTGCTACTGTATCATTGCCTATACTCAAACTGATGGGTTTGCTCAATTCTAGCAGAATCTAGCAAGGAAATTGTAACTTTTTTTCATCTCCTGCCAATTTTTCCTTGATATTAACATAAAAAAAGATTTTTTATCATCTGGACTATTTAGAAGCAATGCATCAACATTTTTTAAAGTACATTTTATTGATTATGCTATTACAGTTGTCCCAATTATTTCCTCTGCCTGCCTCTGCCCAGTACCCCTCCTTCCCTCCAGCAATAATGCCCCCTTAGTTCACGTCCATGGGTACTGCATGTGTGCTCTTTGGCTTCACACTTTCCTACACTATTCTTAACATCCCCCTGTCTACACTATTCTTAGCTTCCCCCTATCTACTTTGTACCTACCAATTATGCTTCTTTTTTTTTTTTTTAAAGATTTTATTTTATTATTTTTAGAAAGAGGGGAAGAGAGAGAGGCAGAGAGGGAGAGAGACATCAATGTATGGTTGCCTTTCACCTGCCTCCAGCCACAGACCTGACTGGAGACCTGGCTTGCAACCTGGTTATGTGCCCTGGCTGGGGAATCGAACCTGCGACTTTGGGTTCGCAGGCCAGCGCCTTAACCACTGTGCTATCAGCCAGGGCCCAAGTATGCTTCTTAATCCCTCCACCATTTCCCCCTTTCTCCTCCTTTCTCCTCCCAGCTGATAATCCTCCAAATGATCTCCATACCTATGATTCTGGTTGGTCCCTGGTTTGTTATTTTTATTTCTTAGATTCAGTTATTGAGAGTTGTGATTTTGTTGTCATTTTAATGTTCATATTTTTTATTTCTTCTCTTTCTTAAGTAAGTCCCTTTAATCTTTCTTATAATAATGGCTTGGTGACAATGAACCCCTTTAGCTTCACCTTGTGTGGGAAGTACTTTATCTGCCCTTCCATTCTAAATGATAGCTTTGCTGTAGGTCCTTGTTTTTTATCACTTTGAATACTTCTTGCCAGTCCCTTCTTGCTGCTTTTAAGATTCTCTCTTATCTTTAATCTTTGGCATTTTAATTATGATGTTTAGGACTCTCTGTGTTTCCTGGACTTGAATATCTATTTCCTTCACCAAATTAGGGAAGTTTTCTTTCATTATTTTTTTTTTTCAAATAAGTTTTCAATTTCTTGCTCTTTCTCTTCTCCTTCTGGCAACCTTATGATTTGGATGTTGGTCCATTTAAAGTTGTCCCAGAGGTTCCTGAACCTCTCCTTGGGTTTTTTACCCCCCCAATTCTTATTTCTTCATTCTGTACTGGTTGACTGTTTACTTCTTCCTTATGCTCTAAATCACTGATCTGAACCCTGGCTTCCTTCTCTTTTCCATTAGTTTTGTGTGGATTTTCCTTCATTTCACTTAGCATAGCCCTCCTTTCTTCTCTTATGCATGTGCCATACTCAAACATGTCTTGTCAACTCTGTGAGCATCATTATCACCAATTATGACCTCTGCATCTATTAGGTTGGCTATCTCCTTATTACTTAGTTCTCCCACTGGAATCTTGCTCTGCTCCCTCTTTTTGGCCACATTTCTCTGTCTTCTCAACTTGACAGCCTCCTGTGTTTGCCTGTCTTAAGTAGAGCTCTCATACCTGTTATGTTGTAAGGGATGGGGCCTTAGGTATTAGTTCTGGGGGTGACCTATTTCACTGTGTTATGGTACTGTATGTGGGGGAAGGATCTAAGAGGAAACAATGGCACTTGTTCAGCACTTGCCCTTTTTCCAGGCACTTCACCCACTTCCTGTACATGACTGGCACCCCTCTAGCTGTTGCCCTGGTTGTCATTCCCATAGTGAGTGGGTCTAGAATCATGTTGACTCACTAAACAAACAGGTTCTGCTGAGAGAGTGGCAGTTTCTTCTTCCCTCCCAACCCCACTGGTTTTCACAGTCAGAAGTAACGAGACTTTATTTTCCTAGTGCTGGAACCGTGAGCTGAATGGTCTGGCTGAGGCTGGGATCACTCCCCAGATGTCCCTCCCAATGTTTATAATGTGTGACTGTGCTTTCCACCAGCCACAGCTACTTCCTTGCTGCTGCCACCGTACCACATCCTCTCTGCCTCAGCTCCACCCCTCCTACCTGTCTGGATGAGTATTACTTCTTTATATTTTTGTTGTACTTTCATGTAGTTCAATTTTCTGGTAGTTCTGGTTGTTTTTAGTTTTGAGGCTGCTATAATCCTTCTTATGGTTGTAGAGAGAGACAAAGCACTTTAACCCATGACTCCAACTTGGCTGGAAGTCCTGCAGTTAGGATTTTCAACAACAGCCTTATAAAATTCACAATGTTACCTACATAATGGTGCTTGTATGTATTGCTCATAAACATAGTAGTGAAATGAAACTCAAAGAGGACACCTCTGTGACAGGTTAATTTATAGAAGCTAAAATGATAATGTTGGGGTGACATACACTGATATAAGAATCTAACAAATACTGAGATTGGAATATGCACTATATTCTCAAATATCATTTCTCCCCAATGAGTTTCTGACAGAGCAGGGGGAAGTTAGTTCAAATATGACTTCTAAAGAGAAGGCTCAGAGAGAACAAGTCCTGTGTGGTATAAGAAAAGATGATTCCAATGCTTTGGAAAGACAGATCTTTTCTCATCTAAGACATGGCAAGGCTGATTTTCACACCTTGAAAGAGGGTCACCCAATATCTGCCATGGGCAGAGATATCATCTAGGGAAAATTCTTGACCAGGTTATCCATTTGTATTTGATTATAAGGTATAAATCCCCTAACTCAAAAAAAAACAAAAACAAACAAACAAAAACAACCCAGTGTATACAGAAGCTCATAGAGCAAGCAAGGCAAGAGAGCTGAAGGAATAAAGCCAAGTAACTTATCCAATGAACAGACAAAAAGCACACTTCCATTTATATCCTGTGATCCATTCACCTTTTCTGCTTTATTATTTTTCCCAAATTTCTACATATATAATTTCTACAAATTTCTACATAATAACCTGTGAGATATTATTATTGAAGTTTTTCAAGTATCTATCTTATAAAAATTCCTAGAGGAATTTGAGTAAATAAATTAATACAAACTCTTCTTCTTGTACCAAACTAATGCAGCAGAAGTCACTAATCTAAATCTGCTCTGTAATAATGAAAGCTTTCTTCATAACATTACTAGAGCTAGGTAAAAATCTACTCAGAAAAACCTAAAGCCCTGGGGTTTCATGAAGAAATAATTGCTCTCACAGACAAATGTATATGTGGACTCATAAAAATGTCACAAGTATTTAATTTTCTACATGTCTGTTTGTTCACATGTGCTTGTATTTCTCATGGGTTTCTAAGTATAAACATATAACACAGTGGGAAATAGTGGTAAGCAGTGTCCCAGTAGATTTAAGGCCTTATTCACTTTAAGGTCTACAATAGTATAACTAATAAACTGCAGAAGATACTAAGGAAAAAACTTTTCCATCTGAGTCATTAGCTCACCTCAGAAAAAGTGTTCTTGTTTGGGAGGTAAGTGAAGAGAACTGGAATGGGAGAACCATCTTTAGACATTTCACTATGTTAATGTAGGAAACTCTCAACAGGTAAAACACCTCCTGCTTTCTATTCTGAAAAGTAAGCAACTTACTGCATAAAAAGCAGAGAGTAAAGCTCACATCAATTAGAGAGTGGTAGAGCTGGAGGGACACAGTAGAATCCACTGCTAAAAATGGAACGTGATATGAGCTCCTCCTAAGTCATGTTCAAGTTCATTGGTTGTTAAAGAAACAGGTGAGTCCCTAGATACCTGTCCCCAGAAGCTCTACCTTGGTTTTATATTTCAGGAACTTGCCAGGCTTAACAGTATAAGTTGGGGATAACTACAGCTTCAACAAAATCTGAATCATTCGTATTAGGTTATGTGTATGGACAGAAATTAACAAACTGTTTTTTAAATTTATGTGAAAATGCAAAAGCCCCAAAATACTCAAAGCAACCTTGAAAAAAATATGGAAGATTTCTGTTACAATTTGGAGGACATGAGGAGGAAAAGCACTTGCTCAAGTATAAGATAATAAAACAATTTAGTTTAATTATCTTGGTTGAGACACATTCAATAGAAGCAAGGGGCATAAGGCATTATTGTACAGTACTCTTGACAATAATGAATTTTGAATTTCAATTACAGTTTGTGAATAGAATAAAAATAGCTTAAATATATGCAAAAAAAAAAAAAAGTTTAAGGAAGGAAACCCAAAGCAAATCAGACTAATTAAATAGTTTAACAGTTTTCCAATGCCACCAAGAAGGAAGCCCAAGTAAATGATGAAATCGCATAAACTATTCCAAGCCATAGTCTCAAGTTGGAAAAATGACTGCCAAAACAGTACAGTCTAAATGAAGTACCATGTGCTCTGGCTCCAATCACCTGGAAGTTCTATAACATTTAATGATTATTGAACTTCTCTCAAGTGTCATTTCATCATCTATAAAACAAATACAATCATAATACTGCCATACAGGTTTACTCTGAGGCCCAAATGAGATAATGTATTATGTATAAAAATGCATAGTAAACTATAGGTACTATACAAATATTAGCTATAATTATTATTTTTATTTATTTTATCTACTACTACCAACAAAGGATGATCTTCACTTAAACAGGAATGAAAATTAGGGTGGAACAAGCTATTTGGGGTTCTATAAAAACATACTACTTTAGCCTTGGCTACTGTGGCTCAGTGGATTGAGTGCCAGCCTGCAAACCAAAGAATGCTGGTTCTATTCCCATTCAGGGCACATACCTGGGTTGTAGGCCAGGTCCCCAGTTGGGGGCATGTGAGAGGCAACCACACATTGATGTCTCTCTCCCTCTCTTTAAAAATACAAAATAAATAAGTAAATAAAATAAAGATATACTTTTATATGAGCATGAGAGAGAGAAAGATTAAGACTGGGCAAACACAAGCCTTTTTGGTGTCTTTCAAAATTTTAGGAGAAACAGCAAAGAAATAATGGAAGAAAAGTTAGCCAAAAGCTTTCCACTGCCGATCACAAGACCAGCAGGTGATGTACACATTCTGGCCCAGCTAGTTGATCATATTAACTAAAGGAGATAAAGCCACAAAATCTTTAAAGTCCATTATTTATCAAATAATCTAATCTCCATCTTTATTTAACTAGTTTTAACTAAAAGCATGCATGTGCCTAGCCTTGTGCTTTAAAAAGGTGTATGGTGTTTCTGTGAAGACAAGGAAGGAAGGAAAAGAACTGACAGCCTCTGTAACTATCACCCCACTTCATCCAATTTCATGCCTGTAGCCCTCCTGTCCTCTCAAATATCACCAAGGTTCATCTCTGTAATCTCTCCAGTTTCAGCAAAAGCCACTTCTCAGTTCCTAGTAAGAATGTTGTTTTTTACCCCAAATAGGTGATAAAGAAATATGATAACTGATTTTAAGTTACAATTAAAAGTTGCTGAATACAAGAGTTTACACATTCTATGTTTTCTTCTAATTCCTCAAAAATGTAAGGGGAAAAATGGACAAACTTGACTAAAAGGCATCTTGTACTCAAGGAGGAAAAGGCAAAATGGGGAAAATAACTCAGGAGGATATCCGAGGTACCCCAAAAAAGGGGATTTCACTTCTTTCTTCTCCCTACCTCAAGCAAAAGTTAAGTGCAACATTAACCTAGGAATGGCTGAGAAAAATCAAAATGACTTTTTAACTGAAAAACGTAGAAACAGGAATTTCTTATACTTCTTTGAATACCACTCTTTCACTGACCCACTACACCCAGTACAGGACATGAAGACAAGAGAGGATGCGTAATGCCTTACAATGAACACAAGCCAACTTCAGATAAGGAACAGTCAGGAAATGCCCATCTTACCAGAAAAGGAAAGAAGGACTGATCTGCAGGAGAGAAGTGTGTCAGAGCCCGAGATGGCTACTTATATTCTGTGACAGGGCAGAACAAAGAACCTGGGATACCCCAGGCTGACTGGCTTCCTGCCATTAGGCCTCAAGAGATCTTTCTAGTTAATCCAGAGTTTTATATATCATTTTTGTTGAGCACCGGCATATTATGTTGACCTAGAGAATGGCCTTTTAGATAGACATGTTGGAACTTATTTAAGTGTCTTTCTATTGTCTAGGAACTTACTTAAGTGCCTTTCTATTGTTTTAATAAACTTAAAAAGTTATACTTTCATAACATTTTGTCAGTATCTATGGATTTCATTATAACTGTGGCATCTAATTACTATTTTCTATGTGAAAAATCAAAATCCTGCATCTTGTGCTTTATAGGTGTTGAAATATCAAATATCCTTTGCTGTTGTATGTTTCTTGATACATTCCATTTATATTTCTCATTGCATTCATGGTGCCTGACTCTAATACTAATGTTAAAATATGGGATTAGTATCACTACTTAATTTTCTTAACAATCTATCATACCTTGATTGTTTTTAAATAATACTGCATATCTTGATTATTTTTTAAAGGAGTATAATTTGCTGAAAAACTTAAAATTCCTGGAAACTGAGAAATACTAATGGAGTGAAAAAGTGAGCAAGCCTTTTACATAAAAACACACCTTACCTATGCCAAAAAAAAAAGTAACCAGATACATGGTCCTTGGAGTGGAAGACTTGATTTCCCTTAGTATGTGTGTGTGGTCCTTGAAGTTGCCAAATTCTCCATGCAGTTGGCCCCTCACAGTGGAACCCTAGGTCTGCTGACTGGTTCTAGTTCCAAAAGCACTTCATGGTGGGAATAATAGAGTCAAGTGAGAAATACAATGCTGTCAGGTTTTTCTTGGGGATTTTGAGTTTGCTCTTGCGATAAAAACCAAACTCCTGCACCAAGATCCAGATTTTTCTTGAAATTTTTATTTAAAAATCAGAATTTGAAGTTTTACAAGGTCAGCATAAAAAGTAGGTAAAAATAGTCTACATTGTGTATGTTACATTTATATTATATCTATTGTATTTAAAATACAATACAATATAATACAATGTAGTAGTACATTTGAAATAATGTTCTTTTGCCTAACCAGATTAAAGAGTAAGAAATCAGTGTCTGGTGGAAGGCTGTATTTAAAGTCAGAGACATTGTTCTGAGCCACCTAAGAACTGAGTGCTTCTTGCCCCCAGATGGGCACGTGGCCTTGCTGACCCTATGATTAAAGCGCCAACTACTTACAAAATTTCCTTAAATAAAAACTCACAGACTATTAAGAGTAAAGTTTTCCAGAATGGAGGTGTAAACCCCTAATACACAGCCAAAAGTATAATAGCAAAATACAACTTTTATTCAGATCCAGCCACAGCCAACCTGGTGCAGACAACGCCACAACTAGAGACTCCACCAGGAAACAATGGGCAGGAGAAGGGCCACACCATGTCACTCAGCCTCTGCTCTGCCTCTACAGGCTCCACTTCCTGATCCATTTCTGTATCCTGAGCTGATTAAATTGGAATCTACAACGGAGGCATCTGTTTAATCTTCCCACAATTTCAAAACCCCCTTGAAATACTTTAGCATCAGAAGTGGGCCTGGAACTGCTAAAGCTGGTGCCCAGTGGGGACTGGCACAAAGACTAAGAGGCCAGACTTTGAAAGAAATCTAGAAAAGGGGGACAGAAAGGGAGACTGAAGATGACTAACTGGAGGCAAAAGAGCTTCTGGCCTGGGACTATGAGGTCCCTGCAGGGAACCTGTAGGGACAGTGTCAGTGGAACTTTTCCTATATGCCTCACAGCCAGGTCCTGTAACAAAACAGAAGGTCCAGAAGAAGGCAGGGTGGCCCTTAGTGAGATTTTATGGTTCCCCCTAATTGCACTACTAAAAAGGCAAGAACAATGGGCTTCCAAAAGAAACTAAGCCCAGGTCATGCGGATGAGTTGTAGATCCACTCAATCCATGTTCTATTGACAGAAAGCATGAAGAAGGCATGGGCAGAAAGGCTCTGTTCTCACTGACCTGACCTGCCTACGAAAATTGCTACAAGAAATCTAAAAAAGAAAGAAAGAAAGAAAGAAGAGAAGAGAAGAGAAGAGAAGAGAAGAGAAGAGAAGAGAAGAGAAGAGAAGAGAAGAGAAGAGAAGAGAAGAGAAGAGAAGAGAAGAGAAAAGAAGAGAAAAAGAGAAAAGAAGAGAAAAGAAAAGGAAAAAGAAAAAGAGCCCTGGCCAATATGGCTTGGTTGGCTGGAGTGTCATCCAGTAAACAAAAGGTTGAGGATTCAATTCCTGATCAGGGCATACAACTGGATTGTGGATTCAATCTCCAGTCCATGTGCATATATGATCGCTGGTCTGGGCACATACAGGAAGCAACAAATCAATGTTTCTCTCTCTGCCCCTCTCTCCAAAAACAAAGAAAAAATGTCCTCAAGTGAAGATAAGGAAAAAGAAGAAAAACAAGAAGTATTAAATAGAGTATAGAAGTTTGAAATGGGATAGAATTATTTTTAATATATTTTATTAATTATGCTATTACAGTTGTGCCAATTTTCCCTTGCTTTGCCCCCACACCCAGTACCCCACTTCCTTCCAGCAATCTCCCACTCTTTCATGTCCATGAGTCATGCATAAAAGTTCTTTGGCATCTACATTTCCTATACTAATCTTGACATTCCCCTATTTTTGTACCTACAAATTATGCTTCTTCATTGCTACACTTTTTCTCCCATCCTCTCCCTCCTCCTCCCAGCCAATAATGCTGCAAATTATGTCCATATCTATGATTCTGTTCCTGTTCTGGTTGTTTGATTAGTTATATATTTTTTGGATTCAGTTATTGATAGTTCTGGGCTTATTGGCCTTTTAATGATCATGGTTTTGATCTTCTTTTTCTTAAATAAGTCCCTTTAACCTTTCATGTAATAATAGATGGGTGATGATGAACTCCTTTAGTTTTACCTTGTCTGGGAAGCTCTTTATCTGCCCTTCCTTCTAAATGATAGCTTTCCTGGATAGAGTAGTCTTGGTAGTAAGTCCTTGCTTTTCATCACCTTGAATGCTTTTTGCCAGTCCCTTCTTGCCCGCAAGGTTTCTTTTTGAGAAATCAGTCTTACGGGAACTCCTTTGTAGGTAACTCTGCTTTTCTCTTGCTGCTTTTAAGATTCCTCTTTATCTTTAACCTTTGGCATTTTAATTATGATGTGTCTTGGTGAGGTCCTCTATGTGTCCAGCTTGTTTGGGACTCAGTGTTTCCTGGACTTGTACATTTATTTCCTTCACCAAATTAGGAAAGTTTTCTTTCATTCTTTTTTTCAAATAAGTTTTCAATTTCTTGCTCTTCCTCTTCTCCTTCTGGCATTCCTAAGATTTGTATGTTGGCACATTTATAAAGTTGTCCCAGAGGTTCCTAAGCCTCTCCTCATTTTTTTGAATTCCTTTTGCTTCCTGCTGTTCTGATTAAATGCGTTTTCCTTTCTTGTGTTCCAAATTATTGATCTAATTCTCAGCTTTATCTTCTCCACTGTTGGTTCCCTTTTTCTTTATTTCATTTCTTGTAATCTTCATTTCTTCCTTTATGTTATTGCCATAATACTCAATGAGTTATTTGAGTTTCCTGATAACCAGTGTTTTGAACTCTGCATCTCATAGGTTGGTTATCTTTGTTTCGTTTAGTTCTTTTTCTGGGGTTTTGTTCAGTTCTTTCATATGGGCCACATTTCTTTTTTCTCCTTTATTCAGCAGCCTCTCTGTATTTGTTTTCGTGTATTAGATAGAGCAATTTTTACTCCCTATCTTAGTAAAGGTACATGTAAATTGTGTGGAGCATAGCCTTAGGTTATCACCAGTGTGTGGCAACCCATTTAACTGCTTTGTGGCTTGGTGTGATGGGAGGGCTCAGAGAGGGGTCACTACCACTTCCTGGTTTCTGGAGTTTTTCCCAGCATTCACCCCATTTCCAGTCACTTCACTCACTTTCCACATGTGACTTGTGTCTTTGCAACTGTGGCCCTGGTGGTGAATCTCAGAGTTTGTGGGTTTGCATATGTTGTAAGTCTGTGAGGGTCCTTTAAAAAGACCCTCCTGGAAACCTGGCAGTTTCTTTTGCCACCCCAACCCTCACTGGTTTTGATAGCCAGAAGTTGTGGGGATCTATCTTCTCAGCGCTGGAACCCTGGGCTGTGCGTTATGGCTGGGGCTGAGAGCGCTCACTCCCAAGGTATCCCTCCCAGTTTTTATCTACCACACAGGCATGTGGGACTTCCCATTCCACCCCTACCACCTCTCTGCAACTCTGCCCCTCCTTTCCTTGTGGAAGAAATGTGGCTTCTTTAAATCCTTGGTTGTCAAAATTACATACAGCTTGATTTTCTAACAGTTCTGGGTGTTACTTGTTTTGAAATATAGTTGTAATTCTCTCTGTAGTTGTGATAGGAGGCAAAGGGTATCTGCCTATACCTTCATCTTTACAGGAAGTCTTAACTGTCTTAATAAATTTAAGAAAAATACTGCTTCACTAGATTTATCTGATAAACTGAAAGGGAAACACTGGCTCCAAATATTCTAAAATGTTTGTGCGAGATTTTTCTCCTCCCAAGCAAATAAAGCTTTATCTTTATTTTTTCTTTCTTTCTTTTTTTTTTTTTTAAGATTTTATTTATTAGTTTTAGAGAAAGGGGAAGGGAGAGAGGCAAAGTGGGAGACAGACATCAATGTATGCTTGCCTTTCACCTGCCTCCAGCTACAGACCTGGCTTGCAACCTGGTTATGTGCCCTGGATGGGGAATCAAACAAGCGACCTTTGGGTTCACAGGCCTGCGCCTTAGCCACTGTGCCACCAGCCAGGGCGGAGGCCTTATCTTTTTATCATTTGGAACACAAGGATTGAAATCTCAACAAAACGCTTCCATTAATAAAAGAGTGAGGGACTTTTCTCTTTTTTTCTTGTATGTTTTATTTAAGAAGATTGATAAGATTCAGGCCTCAGTTACTGTATTTTTTTAAAAACCCTGCTAAGAACTTTTTTTACCCCAAGACCTTTGCTTTGATCACAATTCCCAGTGCAAATTCAGTAGGGTATTTGGAAGATAACTTATGGAGAAGAAACAAACCATATACAAATAAGATACATGTACACAACTCTGAGAAGAGTATAGTTGGTCATAACAAGCTTCACTGAACAGAATGGAAATTAGCAAAATCCAAATTGTTACAGGAAAAACAACTACCAAAACAATTCCACTGTAAGCAAAATACAAAGCTGAGATTTGGGAGACAGGAAAAATGTTTGTGGAAATGAATCTATTCATTGCCATTTTTATGTGTATTAGCTAAATTCTTATTCTCTTTCTTAAAAGGATGGAAGAGAAACTAAAGGGGACAGAGTTAAGCCCTGGGACTGAGCTCCAAACTCAGTGAAAATGAACATGAAAAGATGGATTCAATCCATGGCTGTATTTGATATTTCAACCCTGTTGAAGCCAAAGCAAGCTCACTGCATTTGAAGGCCACATTGAAACCAGACAAAACTCCAACATGCGATTAGTTCTCAATTATTTGGTTGTCCTTTAGAGATTTCCCTCTTGTTCCCTTCCCCCCACAATGATTAGTTACTGAGGCCTGTGAACTCACCTCCAATAAGTTTCTAGAATCAAGGTGCTTGTCCTCACCCCTGACATGACCAGTATAGAAATCCAGTTCCCCTTCTCTTATGACCTGCTTGAGAGCATCTCCTCTTCACTAGTGTTCCTGTGTCTACTCAATCTCCTCTGCTCTGCAACCAGTCTCAAATCCTTGGCTAATTACGTGGGAATTTATAGCAGGAGTATTTGAGGTTTCTTAATTCATAATAAACCTGAAACACTGCACACTCTTTATAATTAATGAATTCACATAAATTATTGATTTCTTAATTTTTATTGTTATATATTTTCTCAATAACTGCTACTGAAAGCATAAAAGGATATACAGTATTTTCCTGTGATAAGAACTGCTATTCTAGGATTTAAAATTTAGGGGCCTTGATCATCCATTGTTCATGTGTTATAACATAAGGTGAGAATAGTTTCTACATACCAAGGAAAGATTTTATTAAGTTAGTGATGACAGGTATCCCTACCCCATTACCACACAAAGGTCTGCTGTCTATAAGAGCACAGATTGGCCAAAAGAGCTGCCTTGTTCTGAGCCTTACACCAGAACCTGTGCAATGTGGGTGTGCCCTCCTGTACAGAGTCATGCATATTGAGGGCAAGGAAGGAGCTGTTCTGAGGCTTGCTTGGGAGCTGACTTAAAAACACAAAGGATGGAAAAAAGAAGTCAGTAATTGTTGAGCAAGGACTCAAGTTCTGTTACTAAAATGAGTGCCAGATTAGAACAGGAAGAATGGACAGAGGGGTAGAATTCCAAAATATTATGCAAGAGAACCTTCCAGATGACAAGATACCAATACAGAAGCCAATATAATTGCTATGGTCCATTATCCACACCAACCACAATGCCTTGAAATAAAGTACACAGGTAAACATCTAACACACTTGCTATAAACATGCTCAATAAATACTAGTTCTCTTTCTTCCCCACTAATCTCATTCCCTAGCATTAAAATTTTTTTCACCAGGCCCTGATTGGTAGCACAGTGGGTAAGGCACTGGCCTGCAAACCCAAAAGGTCGCTAGTTCAATTCCCCAGCCAGAGCACATAACCAGGTTGCAAGTTGGGTACCCAGCCAGGTTTGTGGCTGGAGGCAGGTGAAAGGCAACCCATACATTGATGTCTCTCTCCCTCTCTGTCTTTCTCCCTACCCATATCTCTAAAAATATTAAGTAAATAAATCTTTTTTAAAAAATAAATAAAATAAAAAGAAAAATTTTCACAAATTTATGCCACATAGCTTCCATAGATGGCCAAGTACTAACTAGTTGCTAGAAATAAAAGACAGAATACTAGTTAACCTAGTAAAAATAATGATCTAGTTAAACATAATCTAGTTAAAATAATGTTGAACAAAATAAATAAATAAATGAAATAGTAGGAAAAAGACTGACCACTAAGGCCTTTTTTCTGTAAAAGTTTTTCCTCTTCTTTCAATAGGTGTCTGTGTCCATGTTAACAGCCACAACCTAGAAACTATGAAGGCAACTAATTTCTCAATATCATTTTTCCAAGAGCCAAGTGTATGAAGACAAAAATGATGTACCTTATATAAGATAGTGTATGATAGTGTATGAAACAGGTCATGATCATTGAAATGAATTATTGCATAAAATGCAAGTGATTATGGTGCTCCTACGCTGCATATGGGAATAATCTAATCCAATATGAAGGTTTTAAAAAATAATTTGCTTGAAAAAAGGCTCTGTTCAACATCTTTCTAATCTCCTTTTCCCTCAGTAATCCAACATCCCGTCCACTGGACACCTGTCTAGTTTACTCAGGTGTGAGGAGCTTGGTCCTGTGGTGGCTATACTCCGCAGGAAGTGTGTAATTTATGAGTAGCTCCCTGTTTGCTTTTGGAGCAGGGATATGTTTTCAAGGTTCCCAGTTTCTAAATCATTTTACTACTATGTTCTCTCTTCTTTTCCTTCCAAGCAACTGTACAGCATTCAGATTAATAGGTTAGTAATAAATTCAACGGAACCTTCAGAAATAGATCCAGGAAATAGGTCACAGTAGGTTATGGCAAAGGGTGGTTAAGTACTACACTAAACACAAACATGCATGTATACACACGTGCACACACAAATAAAACCCTACATTTGAAAGATAACAGGTGCCAGGCAAAAAACACGTTTGACAAAAACACTGAAAAACACATACTAAAATTTAGATTAACAGGGATTAGCTATCCACTTTCTGTTACACATTTCTTTCTACCTTTAACAGTTTGAAAGCTACCTATTTTTTCAAATAATATCTTTTTAATTATAGAACATGCTTACTATATAAAGAAGAGTACACGATAATAAATCAGATGAAATTTTATAAAATTATGTATGATTATAATTTTACACCAAAGCTCAATAATACTGAATAAGCTAATATATTGAAAATAATTTGTGGAATTAAAGAAAGAGTAGATTCAATTCCCAACCAGGGCACATAACCAGGTTGCAAGGCAGGTCTGTAGCTGGAGACAAGTGAAAGGCAACCATACATTGATGTCTCTCTCCCTCTCTGCCTCTCTCCCTTCCCCTCTCTCTGAAAATAATAAATAAAATCTTAAAAAAAAACAAAGAGTAAATAGAGTTTGCCTTAAAATGGTACTTTTTGATGCAAAATGCAAATAACTGGGGGAAAAAATAAGGACGACGAAAGCCCAAAAGTGAATAAAAATGGAGATCCTTTTAAAGTAACTGTAGTATTATAGTTCATTTCACCTAAATTATACAAGCATTCTCTATTCTGGAAAAAGACAGGGTTGGGCTGCCAAGTTAGCTTGGTGTTAATAGTACTTATAAACTGCTATGATTCAGCAATTGCTCATTACTCCCAAAAAACCAAGGTAAGGTTGAGAACATGGACAAAGTACAGTTTTTGCTCTAGGGAGCATATCCTCTAGCATTCACAATTTGCACAAAGAGAAATACTTGAGTAAATCTGAACTTCTTTATGCTTGAAAAAGAAAGAACACTGAATGCAGTAGAGGCAATCACAATGCTCTTCACCCCTGTTGCTAGATTCTATCCCTCTGGTAAGCCATCAAACATTTTGGAGAGGAACCCATACTTGGAAGTCTAACTGAAGAATACTGGATAAGTAAGAGGAATATATTTTCAGGAGCCCAGTGCTCATAGTGCTTCCCACTAGAAAACTTTGCAAAGGCAATTTAGAAACATTAAAACTTTTCCCTCATAAGAAAAAAGTGCCACATGTAATGTTATAAATTGGTGATATTTTCCCTATCATTACAACGTATACCAAACTTAAAAGGAAGAATAGAGAAGTTTCTAAATCACCTCAAAATCAAATACTTCCTTTTTCATCATTTACAAAACACATTAGTAACATAAACCTGACTAAACCACATCATACTTGAGGTGAATGAGGTCCTGGATCTCTTTAATAGCTACGTCAATATAACCATTAGTAACCACAGAACTTTGGAATATTAAAAAGGCAATATATGACACTAAAGACAAAGAACACCTCTAGCACCATTTGAGGTTTGAGATTTGTAATGCAACTAGTAGCAGAATATGGCCTAAAATTCTAGCATCTGTCACTCATTTGCTCAAACTGTTTGGGCAAACAACTGAACCATATCAGAATTTAGGTTTCTTATCCTTTAAGCAGAAATACTACTTCTGTGTCCTAGTTCACATAGGATTATAGCACTAAAGCCAGCAGTAGTAGAAGTTATCATCAAAAGAGAAAGTAGTATTATTAACTTTTGTTTTCTGAGGCTTACTCTGTGCTGTGGACTAAAAATACATGGTGAAGAAGGCATGTCATTATTTGTATAGGAGGAAGCTGAGGCTCAGAGATAGGAATGTGCGCAGGGCTGCACATGTGTTACTACTGGCACAATCTAGGTGTGAACACCAAATACTGTGACTTCAGAGGTCATGGCCTCATTCACATCTCAACCACATGACAGCTAATGAGGCAATGCTCCTGACATTATAAGTGGCAAAGCACCACAGTGATGCAATGTGTTAATACTAATAACATTTTAAAAGTTGCTAAAATGTATTTTTCTGCTAATACTATACTTAGCAAGAGCCCATGAGCTCAAGGAACTAAAGAAAAAGCACAAATACGCAACTTAGGCCTAAAACAATGGGAAAATGTGGAAAACAGCTTTAAAATAATAGGGACACATTGGTGATATCATTTTGTACATCTGTACCTTCACATACAAATGCAGCGTCCCAACCCACAAACATCAAGTATTTCTCAAGATGCCCATGAATTTGCTGGGATCATTGAAAAGCTGGGAGATTTGCTGTGTATGGGCCATGGCTCCTCAAATCCATACTGAAGACTTGGCAGACTACTCAGAGACATAGGACAGGCATGTTAGGCTGCAAATAGTCTGTGGCCAAGCCTCCCAGGGATAACAAAGGGCAGCAAGTTAGTGAAGCTGGGCTGCGATACAATGTTTTAGTCTCCTCACTGGCAGCCAAAACAATTACCATGAATTGGAAAGCTAACAAAAGCACAGCAACTATCTCTGTATGGTGATAAAATTTGTAAACAGTTAAAACAGAGGAAATATTCCATTTACCCAGGGCAGGTAAACTGAATTACAGTTAAATTCGCATGTTACTTGGTTGCAAATGCTCTTTTCCCAGAAACAGGGAACTGCTCTTCTTTAATAGATCCTGACTGAGATGGTCAAGGCAGGAAAAACTGGTATCTAAACTACTCTCCAACACTGCTGCTTTTCTGGGACTGCCCTCCTCCCAGGGCCTACCTGCTTCCCCTCGTTTATTTCATCTCAGGAAGCAAGGCCCCCAACATGCACACCACCCCCTCTCACTTTACTGTGTTGTTCTCTGTTTCCTCTAGAAGAGATGAAATAAAAGCCAAGGCCAGAGCATCCAGTTGTGCAGATTAAGCACTTCATAACCTCAGGCCACGCTTTCACATCATTCCCTCTCAGAGATATAGTCTCCCCGTCATCCTGGTTATGGGCAGTGCACAGTCTGCATCAGCACACTCAGCAGCCGCATACAGATTCCAAACCAGAACAGGCAACATCTTTATGCCTGTTCATTCACTCATTCAACTCAATAAATATCTATTGTGTCTAACATGCACCAGACACCAATAGGCCCTAGGCAAATTGAGTATAATCCCTACCCTCAAAAACCCCATACCTCAAATCTAGACATCAACAATGAGTATCATTATGAGAAAATTCACACAGTCTTAGAAACAGGAAAGAGAGAGCAGGCCTTACCACATTTGGACTGGCCTTATGTCGAAAGCACGTGATGTTCACCACATACGGCCAATCATCAGGCTCCATCAGCACTCCAGCCGCATGAGCGCATGTGACATGGAAGGAGGCTGGGCAGCGGCCGTAGGAACACTGGATGCAGGCTCCAGAGACCCTCTTAACCCGCTGTCTGCAGAAGATGCATTTCTGGAGAGTTAAAACATAGAAGAACATCAATTCAAACTCTGCAACTCAACCAATTTCCACACTTCACAAAATAATAGCTGTTAGAGATGAAGAAAACTCATTACATCAACAAGTCCTGACCTTTCAGAGGCCCCA
This sequence comes from Noctilio leporinus, assembly GCA_004026585.1. Taxonomy (NCBI): domain Eukaryota; kingdom Metazoa; phylum Chordata; class Mammalia; order Chiroptera; family Noctilionidae; genus Noctilio; species Noctilio leporinus. The sequence goes on from PVIW01006439.1 coordinate 60,120, forward strand.
GGAATGAGAGCAACTGTGGCAATATAAACTGCATACTTTCAAAAAAACACACTGCTATGGCCACATACTACCAGACGTATGTTGGAATACTTCTTGTGGTTTAAAAACAAACAAACAAACCCTTTTGCACATCATTCTCCAGGCACAGAGCTGAGGAAAAGGCCCAACAGTGCACCCATGAATACTCAACCTACATCTCTTTTACTTCCTGCATAGCAGGCCTTTCTGTACATCAAGAGATAGAATATGGACCCTGGCTGGTATGGCTCAGTGGACTGACCACCTGCCTATGAACCAAAAGATAGCTGCTTCAATTCCCTGTCAGGGCACATGCCTGGGTTGGGGCTAGATCCCCGGTCTAGGGTATGTGACAGGCAACTGACAACGATGTTTCTCTTCCTCTCTTTCTCCCTCCCTTCCTCTCTCTCTGAAAGTAATATTTAAAAATGAAAATGAAAAACAAAAAATAAAAACCTGATCACAACCTGGCTGGTAGCACAGTGATATGGTGCTGGTCTGCAAACCCAAGGGTCACAGGTTTGATTCCCCAGCCAGGGCACATGGCAGGGCTGCAAGCCAGGTCTCCAGTCAGGTCTGTGGCTGGAGGCAGGTGAGAAGCAACCATACGTTGATGTCTCTCCCTCTCTGCCTGTCTCTCTTCTCCTCTTTCTAAAAATAATGAACTACAATCTTTAAAAAAAAAAACAACCTGATCATTATTTTAAAAATCTTTTTTAAAAAAAGAGACAGAATATGGGTTTGGGAGACAGGCACATACTCACCTAAATTAGATGAGGTCTTTAAAAATACCCAAATAGCACATAGATGGACTAACATTTCCATTTGCAAGAAAATATAAAAATGTTAAATGGTGCAGTAGGGAAACTAGGGGTTCAAGTGTTTAATAATCCACGTCTGAACTTTTCATGACTGACACAAAAATATGCCTCTGAAAGTGAGAAAATTGAAAATCATCCCAAAGGGCATAATTTTGCTGACTATCTATAGCTAACTATGCCTGGGGAAGAAAGAATGAAAATAAAAACAGCAATAATGATTACCACAATCTGAAAATTAAATTGCACACAATTAGCACTAAACATCATCAGTACAATTGTTATGGGAGATGGGAAATATAAAACAGCTTCACCAAATATAATATTTGTGAACTAATACTGGTAGATTAGGGGGGAAAATGGTTGTAGAATGACATAGATTAGGTTCAGAAAGAGGAAACAGGATGATCAAAAAGCTCGACTTTTTATTCCCAAGGATAAAAAAGATCTGCAATCTGATCAAATGCTGGTGTAAACTGTTCTTCTTTTATTGGTACACTTTCCTTTCCAGAACAAAAAATAATGCATTTTGGGTGCTGTAATGTTTTATCACAGACCTGCAATAATTAATGTGCATTTAACTTCTAACTTTTCTTTGCCTTCACATCTAATCAGCCACTTCAGTCTTATAGATGCTGTACCTTAATCTCGCTGTGATCTCTTCCTAACCCATCTACACCAACTGCCACTGCCACTGCCACTGCCACTGCCTCTGCCTCTGCCCATGATGTCTTGCCCAGAATAGTAATGGCCTCCTAACTGGGATCTCTGTCTTTTGTTTCATTTCCTTTCAATTCATCTTCTCCAGGCTTGCCAGTGATGTCTTTACAACATGAATACTATGTCACCACCTGTTTAATATCCCTCAATGGCTTCTCCTTATCTCCAAGTTGCTCTAGAAAAAAAAAGAACAGCACGAGATGGAAAAGGAAAGCTTATAAAATATCTTTCATTGTCCATCTGAGCAGTATTATCTCTCATCAGTTCAGATAACCCATACATCCTGGGCATTTATCTGATCTTCACACACAAGTATATCTAGATTTAATGTGCAATTAGCATTTTAAGTGTGTATGTGCAGGGAGCGAAGGATGTAGTTTAGCTAATCAAGAAATTACAGAAAGAGAATATACCATAGAACTAAAACAATTATAATCTGAACAAAAGCATTTTTTAGTATCTTATCTTGATATATTTTCAGTATCAGTCTCAATCAATTTCCAAGAATTACATTCTTGGTAATTCTTGGCATGTTGGTATCTTTTTGACAATTCTAATCATTTGAAATGTGATGATTGATAAATAGGAAAACTCGTATCAGGAGCCCCAGACATAATCAATCTTTTAAGAGCCTAATCACAGTCATGAAGGTCAGCCTTTGAATAACTTGATGTTAACAGATATGTCAAATGAGAACTTGTTTCATATTTTCCTAATTAAATAGGATTTTTTAAGAGTGGGAAAGAATACTATGACTTAACTAATTCATGAATTAGTAACTCTCAGCCTCTTCCACCACTAACTTCCTCATTAAACTGAGGCCCTCCAGAAAGGTTGAAAGAGAAAGAATACACTTAAGTTCAGGAAGAGTCAATCCTTGGGATCTAGTAAGGGAAGTGCCCTCCTTTCCAAGGAAGACCAGAGGTTGTAATTTCTAAGAGTAGAACCATTATCTTTAGAGAGTTGACCTACCTATAGACCAGCAAATTTCAACAGGTATGCTGCAAGAATTTTGAAAACATGGAATACCTGACTATTTTTAATCAAAGGCACTGACCTCTTTTCCCACAGATTGTCAAATTTAAAAATGATAACCACCAATATAACAGTAACCATCAGGTGTGAATGAATCAAAATTCTAACTGTTTTTTGTCAGATCTGTAAAAAATGTAATACATTTTTTGGCATTCCACAGAATGTTAGTAATCAGTTTACATGCACCATGAAATGAAAAAGGTTGAAAATCTTCTATTTAGACTATTGTAACTCAATACTGTTCATTCATAAGGCTGAGAAGTTTGACTTAAACATCAAATAGGTTCTTGCTGAGGTTGAAAACGACACAATACCCAGTGGGGAAGCCATTCTGGATTCAACAGTAGCATCTATGTAGTACAGTAGGTCCTTGATTGATGTCATTAATTAGTTCTGCAACTTTAAGCAAAATGATGCATAATAAAACTCATTTTACCACAGGTTAATAGACATAAACAAGAGTTCAGTTCTTACAGCATCTCATTAATGTTATAAAGAAACAACTTTGAGTGAAATGACATGTTATTGGAGGACCTGCTGTATTTCCAAACCCCATTTTCACTTACTACTAAACAGTTCTCTGTCCTGGCTAAGCATCCATGGCAATGACACCTACACTTGTTGGGGCTACAGAGTTCAATTCAGTAAGGCATAGAGTAGGACAATAAGATACTTCTTACAAATGTTACAGTGGAATAGTGCTGTGAAAAAGTAAGGACAAAATACTACAAGAAACGAGAACATGCTGCAATGCGTTAGGCTCAAGGGCAACATTGGGAAGAAGGCTTTAAAGAAACATAATAATGGACTTGACAAAGATGGTGGGCTCAGCCCCTGCTACCATCCCTCCAGCCCCACACCCTAAGTAAAGATTTAGGAAAAAGAACAAAACCAAAATAGCACTAACAAAGAGAGTGACTAACTCTAAGAAGCAGATAACCAGGAAAAAGATATAAGTAGGTATCTCTGAGGAGACAGTTCTGACAAGCCCACTCTCAAGAGGGAAAGCAAATACCTAAAAAACAAACTACCCTGTTGAGCCCCATGCTCCACCCTGCCCCCAATCATCAGCAGCACATGAAATAATCTGCTTTGATTTGAATTCAAGTCCTATGTCCAACACATCATTCAACAAGAAAGTGGGTCCTCATTGGGCTGAGGAAAGAACAAGCAGGCACACCCAAAATGTGCAACTAAAATACAAATAGATACTTTAAAAATCACAAACATTTGAGGAAAATTAATGCCATGAGAGAAGTCATAATTAATAAATAGAAGAATATCGGAGTTAAGGAATCAGGTAAATGGAAAAAGATTAGTTTAAAAGAGGCATAGAATAGATTATGAAAGATTCTAATGTATATCCCATAGATTTAAAAAAAAGTAACAATTATATAGTCACCTCTAAATATTCTTTAATATTATTATAAAAAATCAAGATGTGATGAATATTGGGGCGGATCTCACTAAAGATCAAATTAGAAACTGGAAGTTGGAGCCTAGAGATTGTATAGAACATAAAAGAAAATAGCAAAAGAACAGGGAACACAATTGTTGAACAGTATGGAGAAGCAATATAGATGTTCTATTATCTTGCTAAAAGATGTTCTAGAGGAATAGAAAAAAGAGGAAATAACAGAAAATTTCCAAACCTAAAAAAGGCCTAAATGTATGATTAATTTTTTAATCACCTAAAAACATCCTAGATATATCTTAGATCTCCAAATAAAAAAGAAAAAATCCTAAAATCTTCCGAAGAGAAAAATCAGATAGCATCAGATCACAAACCTGCAACAGTGAATGCTAAAAGACATTGAAACAATATCTTTCAGAAGAGGAACCGTTTGGACTGGTAGAACGATGGCGACAGAGTAGAGACCAGTGCTCTAACTCTGGTGTTCTTGAGTACCAGAGCAGCTAGAGGACAGGATAGGGAGCGCGAGACGTCTTCAGGTCCCTAAGAATTGGAGCGGTCAGCATCTGGATTCAGGGGAGCACAGCCCAGAGACAGAGGAGACCCGCAGGAGAGCAGCCCACAGATCCAGAATACAACCTAACAGCCCAAATAAAGGACACACCAAGAACAACAAGTGGAGAAAATCTGGGAGAATGCGACATTGAACTCCACAAATCTCCTATCACAGAAGGGTGCTCAACTAAGGCAAGGAAGCAAAGCAGGTTAACCCAAGGAAAAAATAAAAAGCAAGCAAGAACAGACACACAAAATGGGGAAAAAAAGAATCAGTCCATCACCAAAAGGAAAGGAAGAATCCCCAGAAAGACCACAAAATGAAACAGAGGCACACGAAATATCAGATAAGAATTTCAAAAGAATGATGATAGAGAAGCTCAGTGAGCTCAGCCACATCAAAGAAAACTATAAACAACTCCAGGAGAACTACAAAGAACTCCAGGGAAGTTACAAGGAACTTACTGAGAGCTACAACAGCAAGAAAAAGGACATAGAAACTATCAATAAGTGCCAGGAGGAAATGAAGAATACAATTTCTGAATTGAAGAATACAGTAGAAGGAATCAACAGTAGGCTAGAGGAAGCAGAGGACGGGATCAGCAGGTGGAGGATAATGTAGACAAATACTCCAAGATAGTACAAGAGAATAAAAAAGGCTGAACAAGACCGAAAAGGGGTTAAGAGAGCTGCAGGACAACATGAAACGTAACAACATCCGTATCATAGGGATACCAGAAGGAGAAGAGAAACAAGGAATGGAAAACCTGTTCAAAAAAGTCATGACAGAAAATTTCCCTAACATGATGAGTGAAAACATGAATCCAGTTCAGGAAGCACAGAGGGTCCCAATGAGGATCAACCCAAACAGACCAATACCAAGGCACATTATTATTAAAATGGCTAATTTCAAAGACAGAGAGAGAATCCTAAAAGCATCAACAGAGAAAAGACAAATAACATACAAAGGGGCTCCAATAAGGCTATCAAATGATTATTCAACAGAAACAATTCAAGCCAGAAGGGAATGGCAAAAAGTATTTCAAGTCATGGTAAACAAAGGCCTGCAACCTAGGATACTCTACCCAGCAAGGCTCTCATTCAAGATAGAAGGAGAAATAAGGAGCTTCCCAGACAAAAAAAGACTGAAAGAATACATCTCTACCAAACCAGCAATGCAAGAAATGCTAACGGGTCTGCTATAAAAATAAGTAAACAAATAAAATGAAGAAACAGAGAAAGCCAAAGAGGAATACAGACAAAAAGGGAGAAAATGGCAATGAATAAGTATCAATCAATAATAACCTTAAATGTAAATGGATTAAATGCACCAATCAAAAGACATAGGGTAGCTGAATGGATAAGACAACATGACCCACATATATGCTGTCTTCAAGAGACCCACCTCGGAACAAAAGATCGACATAGATTGAGAGTGAAGGAATGGAAAACTATATATCAAGCAAATGGACATGAAAAAAAAGCTGGAGTAGCAATATTGATTTCAGACAAAATAGATTTTACAATGAAGACCATAAAAAGGGACAAAATGGGCATTTCATAATACTTAAGGGAACAATCCATCAAGAAGAAATAACTATGATAAACATATACGCACCCAACATAGGAGCTCCGAAATATATAAGGAAAATCTTGGAAGACTTTAAGAAGGACATAGACAGCAACACACTAATAGTAGGGTTGCCACTATCAACAATGGACAGATCTTCCAAACAAAAAATCCCCAGAGATGTTGTGGCATTGAACAACACTCTAGAGGAAATGGACCTAACTGATGTATACAGAGTCTTTTACCCCAAAGAAGAAAAATACATTCTTTTCAAATGCGCATGGCTCATTCTCCAAGATAGACCACATGGTATGTCACAAGACAAGCCTCCACAAATACAGGAAAATTGAAATCATACAAAGTATCTTCTCAGATCACAATAGCTTGAAACTAGAAACCAATCTCAAGGGGAAAACCCAAAAATTCTCTAACTCATGGAGACTGAATAACATGCTTTTAAGCATTGAAGGGGTTAACAATGAGATCAAAGATGAAATCAAAAAATTCCTGGAAACAAATGACAATGAACACACAACAGCCCAAAACCTATGGGATACAGCAAAGGCAGTTCTCAGGGGGAAATTTACAGCAATACAGGCCTTCCAAAAAAGGTTACAAGAAGTTTATAAAAACAACCTAACCACAAAGCTGCAAGAACTAGAGAAGCAACAACAAACAAAGCCCAGAGCAAGCAGAAGGAAGGAAATCATCAAGATCAGAGCAGAACTAAATAACTCAGAGATTCAAACTACAATTCGAAGAATCAACAGGTCCAGGAGCTGGTTCTTTGAAAAAATTTTAAAAAATTGAAAAGCCCTTATCCAGGCTCATCAAGAAAAAGAGAGAGAGGACCCAAATAAACAGAATCAGAACTGAAAGAGGAGAAATCACAACTGATACCTCAGAAATACAAAAGATTGTAAGAAATTACTACAAACAACTATATGACAAAAAATATGACAACCTGGATGAAATGGACACAGTTCTGGAAATGTATAATCTACCAAAACTGAACCCAGAATAAGCAGAAAGCCTCAATAGGCCAATAACAACTTGTGAAATTAAAGAAGTAATCCAAAATCTCCCAAAGCACAAAAGCCCTGGACCAGATGGCTACACAGGTGAATTTTACCAAACATTTAAAGAAGAACTAACTCCTATCCTCCTCAAACTATACCAAAAAATTCAGGAAGAGGGAAGACTCCCAAACTCTTTCTATGAGGCCAATATTATTCTAATCCCCAAAATAGAGCAAGATACAACTAAGAAAGAAAGCTGCAGACCAATATCTCTGATGAACATAGATGCTAAACTTCTCAACAAAATATTGGCCAATCGGATTCAGCAGTACATTACAAAGATCATACACCATGATTAAGTGGGCTTCATCCCAGGGATGCAAGGATGGTACAACATTCGTAAATCAATCAATGTAATACACCACATTAACAAATTGAAAGATAAAAACCATATGATCATATCAATAGATGCTGAAAAAGCATTTGATAAAGTGTAGCAACCATTATAATAAAAACCCTAAGCAAAATGGGAATAGAGGGAGCATACCTCAACATCATAAAGGCCATCTATAAGAAACCTGATGCTAACATCATGCTTAACAGACCAAAACTGAAAGCTTTCCTCCTAAGATCAGGAACGAGATAAGGCTGTCCACTTTCTCCACTTCTATTTAACATTGTCTTGGAAGTTCTAGCTATTAGCCATCAGAGAAGAAAAAGGAATCAAAGGTATCCAGATTGGAAAGGAGGAAGTCAAACTGTCATTATTTGCAGATGATATGATAGTGTACATACAAAACCCAATGGGCTCCACCAAAAACTTACTCAACCTAATAAGCAAATTTAGCAAAATAGCTGGGTATAAAGTCAATATCCAGAAATCAAAAGCATTTTTGTACATCAATAATGAAACAACAGAAATAGAAGTGAAAAAACAAATCCCATTTACCATAGCAACAAGAAAAATAAAGTACCTAGGAATCAACTTAACTAAGGAGGTCAAAGACCTGTACTCAGAAAACTACAGAACAATGAAGCAAGAAATCAAGGAAGATAGAAATAAATGGAAGCATATACCATATTCATGATTGGGAAGAATTAACATCATTAAAATGTCCATATTACCCAAAGCAATCTACAGATTCAGTGCAATCCCAATTAAAATACCAATGACAGACTTCACAGAAATAGAAAAAATACTTCAAAAATTTATATGGAGCCAAAAACGCCCATGAATAGCCACAGCAACCTTGACAAAGAAGAACAAGGTAGGAGGAATCACAATACCGGACTTCAAACAATACTACAAGGCCACTGTCATCAAAACAGCCTGGTACTGGCATAAGAATAGACATATAGATCAATGGAACAGAAGAGAGAACCCAGAAATTAACCCAGGACTCTATGGTCAACTCATATTTGACAAAGGGGGAAGGAACATCCAATGGAGTAAAAACAGTCTCTTCAACAAATGGTGTTGGGAGAACTGGTCACCAACATGCAAAAAGATAAAACTAGACCACCAACTTACACCATATACCAGAATAAACTCAAGATGGATAAAGGATTTAAACATAAGCAGTGCCACCAGAAAGGTCCTGGAGAAAAATATAGGCAGTAAAATTTTTGATATCCTATGCAGAAATATGTTTACTGATACTTCACCAAGGGCAAAGGAAATCAAAGAACGAATCAACAAATGGGGCTATATCAAATTGAAAAGTTTCTGTTCACCTAAAGAAAATATCAGCAAAATTCAAAGGGAACCAACTGTATGGGAAAACATAATTGCCAATGAGACCTCAGACAAGGGTCTGATCTCCAAAATATATTAAGAACTAACTAATGCAACTCAACACCAGGGAGACAGATAGCCCAATTAAAAAATGGGCAAAGGACCTGAACAGACAACTCACTGAGGAAGATATTCAAAGGGCCCAGAGGCAGATGAAAGAATGCTCAACATCACTAGTCATCAGAGAGATGCAAATTAAAACCACAATAAGATACCACTTCACACCTGTCAGAATGGCAATCATTAGCAAATCAACAGACAACAAGTGTTGGCGAGGATGCGGGACAAAGGGAACCCTCATACACTGTTGGTGGGAATGTAGGCTGGTGCAGCCACTGTGCAAAACAGTAAGGGGTTTCCTTAAAAAACTAAAAATGGAACTGCCTTTGGATCCAGTGATTCCACTACTTGGACTATACCCAAAGAATCCTGAAACACCAATTCATAAGAACCTATGTACACCTATGTTCATAGCAGCACTATTGACAATAGCCAAGTGCTGGAAATAGCCTAAGTGCCCATCAGTGGATGATTGGATCAAAAATCTTTGGTACATTTACACAATAGAATTCTGTACAGCAGAAAGAAAGAAGGAACTTGTACCCTTTGCAACAACATGGATGGAACTGGACAGCATTATGCTTAGTGAAATAAGCCAGTCAGTGAAGGACAAATGTCATATGATCTCACCCATTACAGGACAATAATGAACAAAACTAACAACAAACAACAGAACCAAATATATGAATACAGTGAATAGGCCTTCAGTGGTTAGGGTCAAGGGGTTGGGGGGAGGGGGGAGGCAGAGGCAGGGAAGGGGAGCAGCTTAGACAAGAACCTAGTATAAAGGAACCATGGACATGGACATGGACAACAGGTGGGATTGACTTTGGGGGGAATGGGTGGGTGGGGAGGGGGACAGAGGGGAGCAAAAAGGGGATGGATGTCATACAACAACAATAAAATTAAAAAAAAAAAAGGAAATAATGTCTTTCAATTTCTGAAGGAAAATTAAATTTGGTCTATATCCAGCCTAATTATCATTCAAATGTAAAGGCAAACATTAAGATATTTTTCTTTTTCTTTTCCAACATTCAAGGTTCAGACATATGCATATATAATATTTGCATATATGCATATAGAATATATGGATAAATCTACATGAATATCAACTTTATAAGCAATAATGGCAATATCTTCTGAATTTTTCAATATAGGGAGAACTAAAATATATGACAATAGTAGCAAATAGGAGGAAGTGATAAAAATGAAGTTTTAAATGGTTGAACATTCTTGAATTGTCTGGGAAAAGAGTAAAAGTACCAGTTAATCATGTGAAAACAAAAACAGAATAAGGAAAAATAAATTCAAACAGAAACATAAAAAGGAAATAAAAATACAGAACAAGTGGAAGCAAAAAGAAAATACATGGTAATTTAGCAGGTCTAAGACCTAATATATCAGTAAGTAGTATGCTAAGTGTAAAAAGGCTAAATTTTATTTTATAGACCAGGATTAGCAATATTTTTCTTAATGTACCAGATAATAAATACATACTTTAGGCTTATGTGTCATGCAGTCCCAGTTGCAACTACTCAACTCTGCCACCATACGTAGTGTAAAACCCATGGATAATCCACAAATGATGGGTGTAGCTATGTTCCAATAAAACTTCATAACAAGCGCAGGCCTTAGTTTATTGACCCCTGCTATAGGCCAGGGGCACATATAGATCATTGTGGCAGCAGAGTAAATAAAGGATAGTCTGGTAGGAAAAAAAAAATACACAAGAAAGTATGGGCAAAAACCGGGCCACATACTAAACCTGACAAGCTCAGGGAAGGCCTGTATGGTGGCCTTACAAACTCAGAGACCTAAAGTACCACATAGGACGGTCTGAAATCAAAAGTTACTAAGCCCTGGCTGGTGGCTCAGTGGATAGGCACTGTGCCTGAGAACCAAAAGGTCACTGGTTCGATTCCCAGTCAGGGCACAGCCAGGTCTCCAGCAAGGTCCTTAGCTGGAGGCAGGTGAAAGGCAACCATACATGGATGTTTCTCTCCCTTTCTTGCTCTCTCCCTGCCCTTTTTCTGAAAATAATGAATAAAATAAAATAAAATACAATAAAACAAAAAAATCCTTCCTAACTAAAGGCAAGTCATGTCCTAAGCTGCTATCTTCCTTAACATAGGTCAATCTTTATTTTAAGTGAGTCAGTCTATTGTCTTTTTGCATGTACTATAATGTACTTTTGGAATGTCGGAGTAATTCCCTTTTTTTCCAGATCCAGTAGGGCATAATCTCGCACTAGAACAGAGACCACGAAAATCCTCAATGTCATCTTGTTGTCCAAATACCATCTCTATGTGCTGTAAACATTCGTTGTTAATTATTCTATACCTACTAATGTAAAATGGTATTTGTCTCTTCATTTTACTTGTTAGCCAATCTCAATTTTCCCCACTTTGCTTTTCTCCCACCTCCTTCAATTATAACCTATGTAAACTAAACTGCAAAACTGCTATTCTCCAGAGCATTTTCTCAATCCATTGAGATTTTGCTTCCCAGCAATTATTGTCAGTTTGGCTCAAATAAACTAAAATATTCTCTATAGATTTGAATGTTTCTTATGCTGACAGAAACTATGGAAATACAGAGACAAAGGATGTGAGTACTTGGACTAGGAAAGTGGCTATTAGGAGGAAGGTAAATTTTGAGTGTTTTTTCACTTGTTACTCATTGACAGATATTCTGTATCTCCCTCTAAATGGAACTACTCTATTTAGCTCACAGTCAGGGTCAAACAGTCTGTCATCTGTGGGGAAAAACCTCTCTAGCAGCTGCTAAGTCTAAAAACAGATGAAGGTAGAGGTTGATGCCAATTTCTAGAAGGATAGGGATAAAAGGGAGCTGGTGAACAGTAAGATTATGGGGCATTTAAAAGTAAGGAAAGTTCAGAAAGACAGGGCCATTCTTCCTACAGTTCACTGAGGTGACAGTAAAAGGGATGAGAATGAAACTTCTGGATGGCATTTATTAAGGAGGTTTGAGAAGTCAAATGAGGTGGACTACAGAACTGTCACTCTGTGGCTTTAGCACAGAGTCCATGAGGGACTGATGCCCAGGGAGACCAACATAGCATACCAGGAAAATGCTGACACAGATGACACTAACAGGGACTTTAAAGTGTCATTTACCTTTATGGTTTCCTGGAAAGATTGCTATTCAGTCAATGTCTGCTGAATTGTAAGTACCCCTTATTATATAACTGTGTCACAAGGACCCTGGAGGACTCTGGAATGATTGGGAGGCCTTCTTAAAACAGAATCCTGGCCCCAGACCCAGAGTTTTCTATATAGAGAAGCAGCATTGAATTTGCACTTCTAACAAGTTCCAAGTTATGCTAATGATGTTGATCCGGGGATCACACTTTGAGAACTACTGAGTTGGAGTTAAAGGGTGTCCATTATTCTGAGAGCCTCTATAGCATAAGGAAATTCAGGAAATACAATATTTTTCATCTATCTGTGTCAAGCACTGAGAGAATCCTCAGGCAAGTATGATTTATAGAGCACTGTACTTTCTTGGAGGACTGGATTTCCATACTTATTCCAGTAGCATAGTCCATTAAGGCTGCTAATGGATTGAGGAATTAATGAAGTATCTGGCAATGAGGTTTTGTGTATCATTAGATTCCCTGAGCATACAGCTTGGCAAAGGGCATCAAGAAATGATGAGCTGTGAAGGAGCTGGAGGTTCAAAGCACATCCCCTTCTTTTTTCTCTTTTAATATGATTTCTGGTATAATTTTACTATTTTACCAATTTTATGATTTTTTTTCTTCTATAAATAGGCAGGTAATTTCAAAACAGGCACAAATGTTTTTTTATTTTAATTAGGGCTTCCCTATCTGGCAAATAACAAAGCTAATGATAATATTAGCTAATTGCTTTTTCCTTTTGTTCTCCAAGGACACATTTTCCCCCCTAGCACTACATAGCAAGCTAACATTCCCAACTAACACAGGTAATAATGATGGGCTCAATGAATGTCACTATTGTAGTCAAGTCAGAGGACTTAGGTTGAAAGTTTTATTTTGCTCCAAGTCTAATGCAGGTTTTAAAGCAGCATCTTTTTTTTTTTTAACCTCAGATAAGCTATGTTCTGCTCATCAGTATTTTTAAGTCAGTCACTCATGTGCCAATATTGGCCAGCACTGGTGGGACACTAATACAATACCGTTCTGAGTTCTGCTGAAACGAGCTTCCAGTACCGGGGAAAACAGCATGCAAACAACTTTGCCAAAGGAAAGCAGGATGCAACAGCTGGCACAGAAGGAGCAGGTAAAGGAGAAGATTAATAAAAAGAAAAATAATCAGCTTATCCAGGGAGCTAATGAGCAGTAGGGGAGGGGCTGAAAGGAGAACACTGAAAACTCATGTCCAAAGTATGGGTTTGCAGGGTCTGGGCTGTTTTTGTGAGAGACAGCAATTAATATGTAGCCTCATTCCGCTTTAGCTACAGATTTGTTCTGATCTCAGCCATATAATAATAGAAGACACCATAAAATGATACAGTAAAACTCAATTCTGACTATATATTCATCAGCTCATAACATGATAAGCCCTCTGTCTTTCTACATCTCCCCCAAGGAAAGTTATTTCTACACATCAAGTTCAGAGCATTAAAATAAATGGCTCATGATGTTGAGCGTCTTAAATTAAATCCTTATTTATGATATGTATCAGAAGCCATTTACCTCATTGCTTTTTGTTTGGTGAGGTTCACCCTGCCAAAGGTGAGAAGCTAAGAAAAAGTCAAGTAGCAGGCAGAAGGGGAAAGGGCAGAGGAATGAGCTCAGCTAGGCCAAGAGGTAGAGCTAGAGAAATGGGCAGAGATGGCAGAGGTCAGAGAGAAGGCTGCACTTACTCACAGCAAGGCCAGAGAGTCATTACCAGCCCCAGGAACAGCTAAATAAGAATCAAAAACAATCCTAGCACTGGAAAGGCTATAGCACTTCAGACACAAACTGACAAATTAACAAAAAACTCTTGAAACATACTATGTAAACAACCCAATCAACACTTCATTTTGGTCAGCAGATACACAACAGGGAAGACCACAAAAGAGTAATCTTCCCAGAAAAATATTTAATCCCAGCACCAGAACAATGGCCACATATAGTAGGTGCTGTATAAATAGCCACTGACTAAAGTAATGCTTGTTTCCTTATATAATGTGTACATTTATTCTTTCAGCCATTTTAATACTTATTAAACATCTTCTATATAAAATGCATTATACAAAATGTGAAAGGAGAAACAAAAATAAACGCACAATCCAGGTACTCAAGGAGCTTAATTTGGCATACAAAAACAGGAATAATAAAGGCACTGCAGTAGTAATTATAAGCATGATAAAGTGCTACTGGATTTGAAAGGAGAGAGGGTTGGACTAGTTGAACAAAGGGAAAGCCACATGTGCACCTTAGCTAGTTTCCTACCTCTACCCAAGAACTTCCACCATGCTTCTACTGAGAAGATCTAAAAGAGAATGAACTTTATGACAGCCACTTACGGTACATCAAATACAGAACAAGGAAGTGGATATGATTCTGCCTTAATGACTCAGGTCATGTGGCAGGAAAGCTCAGGGACGTGATCTATGCACCACTCAGAAATGAGGGTCACAAACCACCAAGTTCTAACACAGCTGTGTCAGTTCCATCTGTCTGGCTCCCAAGAACCTGTAATAAAGTGACATAGGGTTTCTCCAAGGTCAAAAGTTTCCTCTAATTAATTTCTTGGAGTTCAGAGACTATGCTTCTGTACTAGGTCAGACACTGAGTTGGAGAGTGTTGGGGACATGCTACACACTGGCTGAGCCTTCACCAGCAAGGACATACAGTCTGCCACATGGCTTGGAAAGGTCACCCAGTAGAGCTTTAAAGAACCAGAAAAGTCAGCAACAGTAGGTGGATTCTGAGCTTGTCTTGAGGAATTAGCCAATGTGCATGTGGTGCAATCAGGAAGGAGAAAGGACAGTCTAGATGTGACAAAGCTCAGAGGTTGAAAACCATGCAGCAAAATTGAGTTAAGAAGTGTGAGCTAAGGGATGGCAGGAAAGAAGGTAACATCTCAGAAGATCTTGGACAGTAGTACCATGACACAATCTCACTTTTATTTGGCAAGGTGAAAGGATGATAATGGATTAATAGTGGTAGCTAATTTTTAGATGGAAAACAGGAATATTATTTTACAACAACTTTTTGAGTGTATTAGGCTTAAACCTCAGGCAACCAAGCGCAGACAGAAAATCAGAATGTTTCTTGGTCAGACATGTATCTTGGCTTGATCATACTACTTATCTTACAATCAAAGGTACCTTGGCACAGTGTACAAACTAAGTATCTGGGGAGTACCTTGACCAAATAACTACATTCCTTGCTATGTGGACAGTATTTCATAGCAGTTAGAGGCATGGGCTGGCAAGTCAGATACCATTTTGAATTCTAACTTAGCATAGGCACAAGCACAAATCACAGGAATGGCAAAAATAACATGGTGGGCACAAACACAAGTGAAGAATCAGAGGAAGTTGTGGGGGAAACAGGCTAGCCCTGAATGCTTTCTGCCTTTCTTTCCTAACCCTACCCTCCCCCACCCCACAACCCCAGCAAAAATCAGAGCTACCCATCTGCTCTTACAACCTAGGCTATCAGAAAACCCAGACTGCCCCCCGCAAAGCAAAAAACAGTATTTGCAAATAAATCAAATATTACAGGCAACATCACAATCTCATGTTAAAAGAGGCATTTCACTAATAATATAAAGCAGCCTTTGCTGGATCACAAAATAGGCAATGTTATCAATGCTGAGAAAAATCAATTACTTATCCTTTCTATTTCTCTAATATAATTTTTGGGTTCCTTTGTTTATATCAAGTTTATTTCAAATTTAAAAGGTGAACGGGGTAGACGATTATAGCATATAGAGAGTTTTAGAACAAATCTTCCTGAGCACATACTGTCACTAAACATCTTTCAGCTGATGCTCAGGGAAAGCAAGACTAAACCAC
This sequence comes from Noctilio leporinus, assembly GCA_004026585.1. Lineage (NCBI taxonomy): Eukaryota > Metazoa > Chordata > Mammalia > Chiroptera > Noctilionidae > Noctilio > Noctilio leporinus. The sequence continues at coordinate 76,141 of PVIW01006439.1, forward strand.
AAAATAAACATTCACTAAGCACTTTTGCAATTGCATTTTTATTTAATATTAAAGAGCACCTGTTTCCTAGAGGAATTTTCATTATTTGAAATTATTGTTTACAAGAGATCAAACAAAAATTCTTTCTCTCCTCAAATAAAGCATTTACTACAACTCAGAACTACTGAATTATTTACATTAAAAAAAAAAAAAAAAGGCACTCTATCCTTTTTGGTACAATCAGGTCCCACTAAAGTAACTGATGTGTGTGCTCTTTACCCTATAAAAACCACTAAGATTTATGAAGTTACTTATAACTTAGGAGGATTTCTAAACTCTATTTTTTACTTCTGGTTAAGATGGAAGAGTCGGTAAACAGGTTGCCTCCTCACATATCACAACAAAAATTTAAACTAAATTACAAAACAACTATCACCCAGAACTGTCAAAAATTGAGCTGTATGGAAGTCCAGCAACCAAGAAATTAAAGAAGTCACATTCATCCCGACATTCAGACAGGGGCTGAGGGGCTGAGGGGCAGAGACATGGAGACTCGAAATAGGTGGTCCCATGCACAGGTAGCTGTGGAAGAAACTGCAGGATTCTTAGGGTTCTACTTTTAAAGGGCCCTAAATGGACTTAGGACAGTCACACTCCATCTGGGCTCCAGCACTAGGGCAGCAACTGGAAGGGCAGCAGTGGCACATGAGATATGTCTGGCATCAGGGCAAGTGCTGGGGACAGCTTCCCTACTGGGAAAAACTCCAGAGGCTAGGCAGCAGCCATTGTCTCTTTTCTGGGCCCTACTCCACAAAGAGCCAGAGTAGAGATGCCGTATCTAAGACTCCATCAACCTGGTTCACACAGGTTGCCCCACCCGGCCAATTACCTAAGGCTCCTCCCCATCCAACTAATGGGTACACCTTTCTTCTAAGACAGGGAGTCAAAGCAGTGCTATCTAATACATTGAAACAATCATAAGGAGGCTGCCAAAATGAGAAGACAAAGAAATATGGCCCAAATGAAAAAACAGATCAAAACTCCAGAAAAAGAACTAAACAAAACAGAGGTGAGCAATTTATCAGATGCAGAGTTCAAAACAGTGGTTATAATTAGGTTGCTCAAGGAACTCATTGAGTACTTAACAACATAAAAAAGACCCAGGCAGGAATGAAGGTTACACTAAGTGAAATAAAGAAAAATTTACAGGGAATTAAAAATGGCGGGGCTGAAGCCAAGAATCAATTCAACGGTTTGACACATAGGAAGAAAAAAACATTCAATCACAACAGCAAGAAGAAAAAAGAATTTAAAGAAGAAGAAAACAAAAAAGAGGACAGGTTAAGGGGCCTCTGGGTTAACTTCAAATGTACCAATATCCGAATCAGAAGGAGAATAAGAACAAGAAATTGAAAACTTATTTGAAAAAATGAGAAAAGGACTTCCCGAATTTGGTGAAGGAAATAGACATACAAGTTCAGGAAGCAGAGAAGGTCCCAAACAAGTTGTGCCCAAAGAGGACCACACTAAGACAATTCATAATTAAAATCCCAAAAATTAAAGATAAAGAATCTTAAAAGCAACAAGAGAAAAAAAGAGAGTTATGTACAAAGGAGGTCCCATATGACTATCAGCTTATTTCTCAAAAGAAACTTTGTGTGCAAAAAGGGACTTGTGGCGCTGGCCTTCGAACCCAAAGGTTGCTGGTTTGATTCCCAGCCAGGGCACATGATCAGGTTGCAAGCCATGTCTCCAGCCAGGTCCGTAGCTGGAGGCAGGTGAAAGGCAACCATACGCTGATGTCTCTCTCCCTCTCTGCCTCTTTCCCTTCCCTCCTCTCTAAAAATAATAAATAAAATCCTTAAAAAAAGAAAAAAAGGGACTGGCAAGAAGTATTCCAAGTGATGAAAAGCAAGGACCTACAACATAAATTATTCTATCCAGCAAAGCTATCATTTAGAATGGAAGGGCAGATAAAGTGCTTCCCAGACAAGGTAAAGCTAAAGAAGTTCATCATCATCAATCCATTATTATATGAAATGTTAAAGGAATTTATTTAAGGAAAAGGAGTAGACCAAAACTTTGAACATTAAAATGGTAATAAATTCACAACAATCAACAATTAAAACTGAGAAAATAGGCAGAAGAGAAACAGGATCACAGATGAGGAGATCATCTGGGATGTTATCAGTTGGGAGGGAAAGGGGAAAAATGGAGGAAAAGGTACAGGGATTAAGACATACCAATTGGAAGGTACAGAATAGCAGGGAGATGTTAAGAACAGTATAGAAAATTTTAAAAGAAACTCAAATAGGAAAAAAAAAGGAACTCAATTTAAGGAAAGTGGCTTATAAGCTTTCTACTGTTCCAAGCAGAGGCAAAAATATTTTTTTTATTATAAATATTAGATATAATTCGTTGTCAGCATTATCAAGTCATGGATTAGGAAACATTTCTATTTCTGGCCTGACCAAAAACACAAAATAAATCAAAGATAAAGACTAATTATCCTTAATAATACTTACTTTGATACAGTGCAAACATCCAACCCCATGAAAACTGCAGTGTTATTTTGTTCAGTCTTTTTTGAGAGGTGTGTAAGGTTTCTCAAATACCTGTTTTCAGCATATTTATTTAAACTGCATCCATTGGTGAGGTCGGGGACTAACCAGTAAGTGCATATCCCTTTTCTAATCTGCAAGGAAGGAACTGAATCCTACAAGTCAGGTTTTAAGCAACTCTCTCTTATACAACTTCCCATAGGCATTTTTAATCATTTAAATGAACATTTATATACATTCTTGCTGCATATACTTATCTTTGTGAATGGCAATCACTTGAACAGCCAGTAAAAGTAAAATTAAATAAATCATTATTTTTCTTTGATAACTACACAAGCTGCTATACTGGGGATGCTTTCTGCTCTGAACACCAGAAGTGTCCCAAGGCCTCTGAGTACACCTGAACTTTATTAGAAACTGTCACCCCTGAATTGTTCTGTCTGTGGCCAGTCTCAACATCTTTGCCTCTGGTCTTTCAATTATGCTGGCAGCAGACAACATTGAGAAAATCAATGCTTACATTAAAATACCCTGGCACCATGTCTCCAAATAAAACTGAGGAAGAAGTGATGAAAAATTATAAAGCAGTGTCCCCAACCCCCAGCTCCTACCAAGAACCAGGACACTTGGCAAGAGATAAGCTTGAATGCAAAGCGCTTGAATCATCTGAAGATCATCCCCCAACCCCCCTATCCCACCCCAGTCCATGTAAAAATTGTCTTCCATGAAACCGGTCCCTGGTGCCAAAAAGGTTGAGGATCACTGCTATAAAGTCAATGCATAAGCAGGGGTGTCCCAGGTGACCTTTTAGAGGCAGAACCTCTCTAGCAGTGATAATTGTGGCTCTAAGAACAGCCAATTCACAGTACGGTCCCCTGTGTGCACACAGACTGCCGTCCAGTCCAGAGCCTGTCCCTCCTCTCAGCCTCTAACCACTGCCTTGCTCAGGTCAGGGGCCTAAGACAGTTACTTCAGGAGAAAAAACACCAAACAGCAAGTTTGGTGATTTGTCCTCTAGACAAGATAAATCTGGGGTTTACAATTTCAAGTGGCCCTAAGAGTCACTAGAAATTCTTTTTATCTTTCCCAATTTAGGAAGTGGACAAATGTGGTAAAATAGGCTCTGGTCAAAGGTTATGACTGAATCCTAATACTGTCCCCACTGTCGCCTCCCATTGCATTACACATCAGGACATTGCTTCTAGCTTATTATGGTAAATGGTCCATCTTTTTTCAATGATCTATTTGTGAGTAAATTTTCCAAGCTTTGCTGCCACATTGGTCAAATAAAGATGACAACAGCAACTCCTCTTCATGAAGTTGTTCTTAGGGTAAAAAATATATATATATACAAGAGGTTCCGCACAGTAGCTGAGACATAGCAAAAGCGAACTAATGTTGACCCTATGTCCCAAAACCTTATCACTCCAACCCACCCCAACTCCTCACATTCTAAAGACAACTGAACCTTTCCTTCATCCAGATAATAGGGACCATCAGATATGAACTTCCTCAACCACCCTGGTCCTCCTCCCTTTCACATTCAGATCCACAGACAAGGGTCAAAATATTTGTGTTCATAATCACTCAGAAATTACGTAATTACATATCTGTCACATGCACATGTTACCATAGCACAAAAATTTAAAATATTTTAGTGAGCGCATTTTAATATTATTTCCCTGTAATCCTCTGTATTTTATTTTAAATACTTCAAACCATTTTTTTTTTTTTTTTTTTGGCCCTGGCTTGTGGCTCAGTGGATAGGTGCAGGCCTGCCAGCCCAAAGGTTGCTGGATTCAATTCCCAGCCAGGGCACATAACTAAGTTGCAAGCCAGGTCTCCAGCCCAGTCTGTAGCTGGAGGCAGGTGAAAGGCAACCTTACACTGATGTTTCTTTCCCTTTCTTCCCCTCTTCCTGCCCTTCTCTCTAAAAATAATGAATAAAATATTTTAAAAAACAAAACAAAACACTTTTTTCTAAAAAGAGAGCCATACCAAAAACTGCCAAAGGATTCCATGAAATGGAAGCGTTAAGAACTCCAACACAGTTTTAAAATGTCTGCAATCACTATGAACGCGGAGATTATAACTATGAACACGTGTAAAGAGAAATTTCAAGGAGTAAGAAAAAATTAAATTAGTAGAATCCTGGGTTTTTCTTTTTCTTAAGGTTATTGTTTTATTGTTTTTACAATAATAATAAAAGATTGGGCATAAGCCATGACACAGAGCTTCTTTTTTTCCCTCTTACTGCAGATTTGTTCTCACAATAAATCAAAAAGACAATGTACTATCATCACTTTCCCTGCCTTTAGAACTAGCCATGGCCAAGTAATAAAAGGTGTCACTGCAACAGAAAAGTCAAGTAATTCCAAATATACAGATTTTCTTCAGGAAAATAACAATATATTATCTACATTATCTACAATGTCATGAAAAATTGACCACTTTTAAACAGGTATTCAAGTAGCCCAGAAATTAACTCTTCAGCCAAAGGGTAAGAACATTAACTTTTATAAGTTCCTTCCTATTAAAAGTAAATACTTTTCACATGGTAGGGCACATCTAATTTATTCTGGGCATGGCTTTTGTAATGAGCTTTTCATTCTCTAGTTCTTGATGGAATTTTCTCAATACTTAAAAATTCCATTTCTGTGAGATCCTTGCAAACAGAACAGTGAATTACCCAAGCAGATGTGTGAAAGAATGTGTTCATACTCTGAGAGACATTTATTGCTTATATTATGGCTCACTGGCAATCATAAAACTAAAGTGTGGTCTTCTATCATCTACATTACTTTTTTAAAAGATGAAGATAACTCAGTACATCCTGAAATTCACACACCTCTCTCTCTCTCTTGTGTGCATGCCCTATGCATAAAGAGAGTCCCTTACCTGTTCCATGCAATGAAGGTCCATCAAGCTTCAGGGCAGTAAAATATAAACTGTTTTTGTCTAAGTAAGAGAGAGAGTGTGTGTGTATGTGTGTGTGTGTGTGTGTGTGTGTGTGTGTGTGTGTGTTTCAGTGCTACAATATTGAGTTCAAAGTGGTACCTTTCAATGGTAAATTATCAAGAAAAAACATTATTCTTTGGAATCCTCTTTAAATAGCCCTGGTCAGATTAATGCAAAATGAAGAAACAGAAAGAAGAGTTCAGGTCCTCTAGTTTAGTTGTTGTAAACCGTAAGATTAGGGGATCATAGTGCCTGCTGGTATAGGCTGAAGCAAACCCCTGGCCCCTCCTGCCAGAGTAGAGGTACTGATCTCTACAGACTGCAGTGAGGTCCAAGCTCCCCGACTAAGAGCAGGGTTCCTGGGAAGTTCTCATTTGCCTCTGAACCTCAGATTCCACAGCTGTACTTGACAAGGTCACTGTGGGAATTAACGGGATAATGGATGCAGAAGTGCTCTCTAAACATAAAAGTACTTACAAACATGGCCATTGTTACTATCTTCTACACCCTTGGTTAAATTTATTCCTATGTATTTGATTCTTTTTGAAGCAATTGTGAACGGGATCATTTTCTTAATTGCTACTTTTTCTTTTTTTTTAAAGAAAGAAAAAAAATAGCAGAATGTGATAATACATCAGTTCCTTTCAGGTTGCCAAAACAAAAGGCACAAGAGCTTACGTATACAATACAATGGGGTAGAACAACAGATCACACTGGTTATCAGGGCCGAGGGTACCACTGAGGGACAAAAAGAGTGTGATTTTTTACACAAATCTTTATAAACAGTGTGGTAGCATTTATGAGCTTGTGGCTGGTGTCCTGTGTCAGGACAACATCAAAAATCTTCTCAAATGAGTCTGTACCAGGTTCCCCTGTTTAGCGTCACTCAGCACCATGTGTTTTTTTTCTGTCAACAGGCAGGTATGTTCATTTTCCAACCCCAGCTTCCCACTTCAATGGCAAGTGTGATGACCACAGCTTAACTCTTCATCACCAGTGTATGTTTTCAGGATTTTTATGATGGGAGGGGGGGAAAACCTCCTTACCAGATTCAGGGTTTCCATCCAGAACCTTTAAGTAGTATCTTCTTTTTTTTCTGCCCTAACCATGTTTAGTAAACTATTTTTTAAATTAGATACTAGAAACATGTCTCTATCTAGAACTCTTCAAAATATAAGCTGCTAAGACTTCTGGGCTCACAGGTTCTCCTTAAAGTATAGGAAGCATATATTTTTGCTTTCTTGTAGAGAAAAAACTCTTTCTTTAAATGATTTAACTAAAGTTTCTTGGTTAAAAAAACATCTATAGAATGAGATTAAAAAATTACTCTATCCTATTACTAGACTTGTGTGGAGTTGGACAAATGTCATATAGGGTTTTCCTATTTCTCACAAGTCAATTCAGACCTCATTTTGAACTTAAAATGGGTTAAAGTCATTTCTATGAAAGTGACACACTAAAAGTTTCCATTGAAAACCAGCCGAGAGATCCCAGGGAAGAAAGAGTCACCTGTTCAGTTTCATCTGAAACACTGATTAGCTCAGCAGAGGACCAGATTTAAAACAGAGCCCCAAGCAGTAGAGGATTTTGGTTTTTTCCCCCTATATGGCTTTATGGTGGTCTTTTCACAAGTTGGCCCATCTGCTCTTTAAAAGCCTGTGTCCTACCAGGATTTATTTTTTTATCTTGCCAACTTCCATCTAATGAACAGAATATGATGTATAATTAATTCTTTCCCTTGCAGGTATAGTTATCAGTGGCCATGTGAGAAATTGTGACAATGGGTTGATACTGTGTTGTGTGCCAATTTTTGAATGAAAGAGTTGTGCACACTGGATGTATATCATAGGAAATATAAATTCATATAACATCAGTCAAAAAAATATATGCTTCTGCATGACCTATGGACATGGACATGAACTAAGGGGGATGGGATTACTGGGGGAGGGACTGGATGGAGGGGAGCAAAGGGAAAAGAAACTGGGGCAAATGTAACAGCATGATCAATAAAAATAATTTTTTAAAAAGAAAAAATATATATATATATATGCTTCAGTAGTTCTGTCTGGGGAAGGGATACAACACAATTACATAGTCAAGTGAAAATGGTGCTATTGTTTTGACCAGTCAATGGTATACCTTCTACGGGAAGGTCAAATGGTGCATCATTAAAAAAACCTAGCCTATCCAAAGTCATTCCTTCATTTGACCACACCAGATGCTAATGCAAAGGAAGCTTAACTCTTCTAAAAACATTTTAAACTTGGTTAAATTAAAAGCAGCAGAGGGATTATTTTTTTTTTTTAGCAAGAACCCACAAGTAATCTACTTGACTCGAGGCAAAAATGCAAAGAAATCTTTTATCACAAAATAGTTTCCCAAATCTTTCCACCAATAAACCTTCTATCCACCCAAGAATGACTATCCTCTTTGCTGATAACAAGCTGTAGAGATAAGTTTTTTTCCTATAAAACCCCAAACAATATTTTCAAATAAAATAAAAATACTACATGCCATTTTTAAAAATGGTCCTAGAAGTCCTAGAAAAGGTAAATGTTATTTTTAAAGTCTCTGTGTTAAAATATTTAGAAGACTCTACTTGTCAAGTTCCTACAGCAAGCTCTGAAGAGGTTATTAGTGCAGCTATCAAATTTTCATCTACCTTGGAGAAGACCTACTGGGGAAACCATATAAGGCCTGACCTTGTATAATGGTGTATAATGGGGGAGCTAAAGATTTAGCGTTCTGGACAATAACCAGGGTCACAATTAAGAACAAAGATGGGTCTTGTGAGAAATTGTGCAAGAATTCCCTAGTGAAGGCGCACTGGCAATGTGTGGCAGGCGGGTGGCTGCACTCTGCTTTAAGCCATAGTGCAGCTATAGAACTAAGCCCTTCTGATGGACATCAAACTCCCTTGAGAGAATTCTGACCTCTCACTATAAACCTAGCAAAGTGCTATCCCTCAAACAGCAAAATAAAGGCCAAGCCAGCAAATAATGGAAATGATTTTTTAAAAATTCTAATATAAATAGCTTTCATACCTTACTCTGTAGGAATTATATTCAGTAACAAGGAAAATTTGGTTTTTAAGGAGCTTATGGGAACATTTAACTTGAATTGAAAAGGTTATGTGCTCAGCGTTAGGCTAAAAGCCAAGGTCCACTTTTAGCCAGAAATTATTTTAATATTATACCTCACAAGAGTATTGTGTCATGTGAGCAGGCAGCTTCGATAAGCAGTATAGTAAAGTTATGACTTCCCCCAAAGACTCATTAAAATGTATTATTAAGTAGAAAAAAAGTTCAGAAATTCCAAAAGGAAACCATCTGTACTATCTCAGAAACAGTAAAACTGCTTTCCAACTTATCACTTCTTTCGCTCGGCCTTCTCTACAAACACACTAAGTAAATGCTGTGAAGAGCTTGATTCTGACAAAAACAGAATGAAAATGCCTTTAAGTTGAATGCGATTATGATGCCCTGTATATAATTTTTCCTTAAATATGCTATGAAGGAATATATGGCAAATTCAAGTGACTGTAAAAATAAATAATAACTGTGATGATTCCAAGATTTTTAAAATAATTATTCAACTCATGGAATACAGTAAAATTAGAAACATTATCTTAAAGAAAAATATTAACTTTTTCCAATTTTAATGTTTACTATCCTAAATTTTAATAACACCAATATTTTTCTTCTTTCTTTCTGTGTTGATTTTTAACTCTTGTGAGATATTTTTCCCTTCATCAATTCCTAAAAATTTTCTACCACCTCTTCAATTAAAAATAAATGCAATGACTTCATGTAAGTCAAGCAAGTGTGCTTTAGAAAGCTCGGCCAAATAACGACTTTCTTACCCAATCCTGCAAGAATGTGAAGGCACATTTGCAAAGCCCTTCCAAGCTGCTGTGAAAACGACATTCTTTTTTCACAATAACAGTACAGGCTGAGGACTGCTGGCACACAAGCTCCCAATCCAAGCCCACTGACAGCTTGTGGAGTGGACAGATGAGGCGTGGAAAATATTTTAAATTAGTTCATTTATCTTGTTGAGACACAGGAAAAAGCAACAAATTTCTCAAGTAAAAGCAAGACGACAAAGACAACACACCCTTAGCAATCTGTAGCAAATTTAGTCCATTAAGTCAAACCATTCAGGCTACTGCATTCATACTCCTTAATAATAGCCACTTGTAATATCTTAAGGGAGTTTTTTCATAACCAGAAGAATGGCTAGAAATCAGTGACCGCTTCTAATTTTCCAATGGACTCAAATTTTGGAAGGCAAATTGTTTTCAAATCAATGTTTTTTTGACTGATCCCAGGTACATCTTGGACCAATATTAATCCTGATTCCTAAATCTAATAAATTGTTATAAAGAACTGAAGTTTCTTAAAGGAAAGCTCAAAAATGCGATTTTAGAATTAAGCAAAGATCACTTAAGGAGAGGATGTGACCCTCCCTTAAAAGGACAAAATGGCCTTTGTCATAGGTCCCCATTCCATGAATGACACCTAGGAACTTTTGCTTCATGATTTCTTCCCACCTGAGTATCTGCAACTATCCCAGTTCCCCAGCAGTCTGTTACCTCCCACCTCATTAGTCCTTCCCAGGAGAACAAAGCAGGGGGCTTCAGGCCTGGAAGGAGAAGCAAGTGGACACAGGGGACCAAAACACGGTCCTGGGATTGGCTGCACCACTGTTACTGAGAATCACAAAATCATGTTAAAAATAAAGTCCTCTACCCTAAGTAGAACTTCTGATTCAAAGACCTAAGTGGCAGCCCAGAAATCTGTATTTCGAAAACACACTTCTCAAGCCAGAGCTGAAAATCACCGTGGCATCCCAAACCAGCTTCCTTCAAGAGTAAAACGCAGACAGAATTTTGAAAATCTATGCATTCCCTTGAATAATTTTAAGGAAACAAATACAGTGTCTTAACTTGAAATAATTTTGAAAGTTACAATTCTTATGTATTAAATATTGACATTTAGAAATAAAGCATATCTCTAAATACCATTGTGATTTGAGAAGTAAATTATCCACATTAAAAAAATAAATAAAAGAACAGTTCTTCTTTAACAGTGTTTATAGCATTCCTTATTTTCCTTAAACTTGTATTACCTTTATTCTACTTCCCCAACAAAATTTTATCTGAAGATACTTTTATGTTTAAAACTCCTTTACTGACCACTCTACCACTCAGTCCTCTGTGTAAAAAAAATATGTACATGAATTTTTTTAATTTCCTAAAGCAAGGGTTCATATTTAAAATTTTCCTAATTTGAATAATTATACTTATTTTCAGTATGTGATCAATGCTACATATATTTTAATATTTATAACTATTTTTTTTTAATTTTATTGTTGTTGTATTACATCCATCCCCTTTTTGCTCCCCTCTGTCCCCCCACCCACCCACCCATTCCCCCCAAAGTCAATCCCACCTGTTGTCCATGTCCATGGTTCCTTTATACTAGGTTCTTGTCTAAGCTGCTCCCCATCTTTGCCTCTACCTCTCCCTCCCCCCTACCCCGTTCCCCTG